>SJYV01050598.1:870005-938260 GCA_006410875.1 Neotragus pygmaeus | reverse complement strand
TCCGTCTCCAGCCCAGCGCGCCGCTCTTGTCAGGGTCCCGCTCCCGTTCCTTCTACGTGGAGCGCAGCTGCTAGCGAGCGGAGTGGGCTGGCCGCCTAGTGGAACCGAAGAGCTCGAGCCGGCGCCGCGCGCCGCTCCCGCAGCGCCCAGGCGAGCTGGCAACGCGGCGGCCGGGCTGTGAGGGCGGCGCCCGCTGTGGCGCCCGCTCCCGAGCGCCGGGGGCGGGACCGAGCCAGGGCAGCGCGAGGAAGGAGGAGGGGGTGGCCGGCTCCGAGGGACCCGGCGCCACACTCGCGGGATGAAGGCGATCTGTGCTCCGAGCCCGCTGGCGTTCCGGGGTCGCCAGGGACGCTCCGACCCCGCGGCAGCCACCCCTGCCGCGCCTCCGATGCCCTCGCCGGCCCGCTCTCTTCGCAATCCGCTCCCGGCCCTCTCCCGCGTCCCTCCCGAGCCTCCTCACCCTTTTCTGTCGGCTGCGTCTTCCTGCCGCCTTTCCCCCAGCGTCGCGGTCACTGCTGGTGCCCTTAGGTGCGCTGGGAGTAGAAGGTGCGATTCCGGGGTCCCCGGTGGCAGTCAGAGGGCAGCAAACGCCTGAGATCTGCAGCCTGCGCCTGGACCTCGCCGGGCTGCGGCGGGCCACCTCCAGGGACAGCCTGGATGAATCTGCTGCACCTCCTTTCTTCTCTCAAGGTACTGGACAAGGGGGGATCGCAACCACCTCTGTCCAGTGTCTTGGTGTGGAGAGCCAGGGAGGAGGTCTGAAGCTTTGGGGGGGCCTGTGATGGGGAAGGAACAAGAGACTACTTATATGGTTATAGCCTTTTGACCCTGCCCAGGACACATCAGTCTGCATATATCAACTTCTGTACTGTTACTTTACTCCATATCCGATGTCATAAACTTCTCATTGTTACACTAAATAAGTGGCTTCCTTCTAGGGAGGGAGAGTTTAAGGGCTGGAGGGTGGGAAAGGCCACTTGGCTGGATGGTTAAAGGAGGTGGGGCAGACAGTCTGGCTCCAAATCTAAGCTCCGCCCCCTGTTAGCTGTTTGACCTCTTTACGTCTCAGTTTCTCATCTGTAAAACGAAGGTGAGTAGTGTCTACCTACTGGCCTGAAGGCTTAATGAGTTAATATGTGTTAGGGCTCCAGAGTTATGGGCTTCCCCGGTGGCACTAGTGGTAAAGAACCTGTCTGCCAATGCAAGAGACATAAGATCCTTGGGCTGGGGAGATCCCCTGGAGAAGGAAATGGCAACCCACTCCAGTGTTCTTGCCTGGAGAATCCCATGGACAGAGAANTCAGGTCGAAGTTGTTTTTTTCATTGCTTCTGTTGTTATTTTGGGGGAGATTAGTGTCAGACTCCCTAGTTTGTCACCTTACTGATGTCACTTGCAGTCCTCAAAACAATCTAATAGAAGAATATTACTATTTATGAAAAATATATTTCTATTGTTATCTTTCTTATTTTTATTCACACTTCTTTTACCCTAATTTTCCTGTTTTTCTGTTGATCATTTGTAGAAATATTAGTCAATCAATTTTTCACTTGTAAATGTAGATATCCTATTGCTTTTAAACTATTAATATGTACATTCTTTTACAATCATGCCTGATCAAACATATTTATATACTATTATATGAACAAGATACTATGTATTTTCCCTACTAACTGACTAAATTTCCTCATTGGTCCTATATTTAACTCAGTAGAGTAAAACGTTTAGAATTATTTTGTCATTGTGTTAACATCAGATGTGACTTTTAGAATATTATAGTTATCTTCATCATGAAAAATATTTCATCACTCAGTGATCAAAGACCCGGTTATAAATATGAATATACCTTATTTAAACTAATGAAAAATAACTCATGGAATCCTAAAGGAGGAGATAGAAGAGCCAACAGAAGTTGTTATGATCAAATGTGGAATTTATTTTTAATGCTTAAAATTTTGTTTGGAATGTAGAATTAAAACTGCCATAAAACAATGAATTTGTCAGTTAAAATGAGGTGGATGAACCTCTAGCCTGTTACACAGAATGAAGCAAGACAGAAAGAAAAAAATAGCAAATATAGTACATGTATATGAAATCTAGAAAAATGGTCCTGAAGAACATATCTGCAGGGCAGGAATAGAGACTCAGACATAGACAACAGACCCGTGGACACAGTGGGGGAAGGAGAGGGTGGGATGAACGGGGAGAGAAGCAATGGAACACACACACCATCACACGTGAAGCAGATGGCCAGTGGAAGCTGCTCTATGACACAAGTCGGTCAGTTCTTCGGTGTTCTGTTGACGACATGGAGGGGTGAGATGTGGGTGAGAGAGGGGCTCTGGGGGAAGGGATATGTGTATGATTATAGCTGATCCACATTGTTATACAGTAGAAACTAACACAATATTTGAAAGCAATTATCCTCCACAATTAAAAATACATTTAAAAAATGTAAAAGTAATTTAAGTTATGAAGACCTTAATGACAGATAAAATAGGCAACTATTATTTGTAACAACCAACGTTTTTAGTTCCTATCTCAAATTAAGACAGCATTCCCAGAGCAAAATTTCTCCAGCTTTTTTTTTTTCCTTTAATTCTTCTCTATTAAAAAAATATCAGGAAGTATCCCATTTCATAAAAGAGATTTGAATAATACTGTACCTCAAAAGGGAAATGACCAGAGAAAGCATTTCCTGCCTCCTTAGAGGCTAATTAGACTTCATGCAAACACACTTATGTCCTCCCCAGGGGTCAGCTTTACTACTGAGGGTCTTCCTACAATGATCTTCAGTAGACCATGAAGTGTCTGCCATGGAATGCCTACTTACCTGTCATTGGCATCATCTTAAAAATACATTTAAATGTTCTAGAAAGACGAACAAGAATCCCAACTAGGCAAATTTGAAATCTTAAAGAATTGCTTTCTTCTCAAGGCATCATATTTTAAATTCTACCCCATCAGGTAAGGGGTAGGCTGCTTAGGATGAGTGATTCTCAGAATTCTTACAAGGATCCATATTCATGGAAGTATATAAATATATCATTCATAACAAACAGTTAAGAACAGTTTTTAGACAGCATATGATTTCAAGCATGTAGCCCACAAAAACCAGAAAGAATTTATAATCCCTATTATGTGGGTTTTAGCTATCTAATCTTAATTTGTGGTATTTGATGATATGGATATATCATAAAAGAAAAATTTAAGTTAGTTCTGAATAAGTGGCTCAAATGGAGTCAAACAGGATAACTATTCTGGGGATGCATTCCCACTGTAACTTGGGATTATATTTGTTGCTCAGAAGAGAACTGGTCTCTAGAGGCTGTTAGACACTAGGCTTGGAAAACAACTATAGTAACAAATAGGACTTTCTATGTATATCTCTCATGTCTGTCAGGGAAAAATAAGCTCTTGGAATTTTGTTTGGGGACCATTCACATCCAATACTCAGAGGAAAATAATCAGATATTTCGGGGAAAATGAATACTCAAGTGGTACCTATAATCATAAAAGACATTCTTTAGATATATATAAAATAAAAGCAATAAAGTCTAGTTCATTCTATTGATGACCTAAGGTGTCATCAGATTTTAGAAATAAAGTTCAATGTGTTGGTCCCTAGTCTGCACAAATCAATTTTTTATGTATTAACATGAGATATCTTTTGCTTAACGTTATAAGTTATTTTACAATGCAGCATCAGTTTCTAATTTGACAATTCTTGATTCAAAAGAAAGCCACCTAATATCTCAGAACCTCAACATTCTCTTCTGAAAAACATAAGGACAGTGATCTTAACTTTTATATAGTTGTGACAATTAAATTATATTGATTATGTACAAGGATCCAACATACTCCCTGTCTCAAAGCTGACATTTGAAAATGTATTTCCTTGCCATCCTTTCTTGTCATGTAACCCTCTAACTTCAAAAAATCTAAGGGTCTGATGAGCTGACTCAAATTTTTGACTTCAAGTATAAACAAGTTCCCCTGAAGAGGTTAAAAAAAATACCCCAAGTTTGGTGTGTTTGACTATTATTCTATCAAAGAATTAGAGATTATAAGGAGAATGGCTCAGATGGTAAAGAATCTGCCTGCAATGGAGACCTGGGCTTGATCTCTGGGCCGGTAGGACCCCCGGAAGAAGAGGGCTCCAGGATTCTTGCCTGGAGAGCCCCAGGGAAGAGGAGCCTGGCAGGCTACAGTCCCTGGCACTCCAGAGTTGGGCTCGACTGAACAACTAACGCTTTCACTTTTTCCAAGCCATTTCAATAATAGATTAAGGGGCAAACGGGAGACTTCACAAGGACAGAGAAAGTGCTGAAGGCTGGGAGGAGCTGGTCACAGCACCTGGCATGTCTTTGGCTGTGAAGTGGTTGTTTATTCCTCCTGTCTCCAGACCGACTTCCTCTGCACTTTCATGGCTTGACCTGGTGACCCCAGTTAGTTTCATTTCCCAGGGCCTCAGATCATCAAGGGTCATCCAGAGACCAAAGATAGCCAGCTACTTCTGGCCTGAATTGTCAGCTTAACTCAGACTCTCTGGGTTTAAAGTCTGTGTCTAGTTCCATTCTCCCTGGGCAAATTGGTCAGATGAAGGAAGGGGACAGGAAGTAGGTAATAGAATGTTGTAGACTCCTATCTCCAAGATTATGGGTCAGATTAAGTTTTCCGTGAAAAGACTTTAGAATGAGGAGAAGATGTTGACTGTTTCACATGCATTCACCTCCTGCTAGGGTGAGACATACACAGAGGGCTCTCAACCACTGATTTTCCAGGAGAAATAACATGGTTGCCATTATAAATGACAAGTCACCAAGCTTATGACCTCAGGGTATGGTGCTCAAAAAATAATCAGAGATCATTGCAGGTTGTTGTTAAGGTGTATCTTAGTCATATTTCATCTGTCTTGCACTTATTCTTTTTATCAACCTCCTTTAAGCTCAGAGCTACTTTATCTAAATATTTCTTTTATAATTAGTAAGTGTAACATACAAATACCACAGTTATTAAAAATATTCACCTGAGCCTAGCTTTCTGGAGAATGAACAAAGTGAAAATGTTAGTTGCTCAATCATATCCAACTCTTCGTGACCCTATGGACTATATATAGCCACTAGGCTCCTAAGCAGAGTTCCAAAGAAAAGCAAGAAGAGATAAGAAAGACTTCTTCAGTGATCAAGGCAAAGAAATAGAGGAAAAGAACAAAATGGGAAAGACCAGAGATCTCTTCAAGAAAATTAGAGATACCAAGGGAACATTTCATGAAAAGATGGACTCAATAAAGGACAGAAATGGTATGGACTTAACAGAAGCAGAAGATATTAAAAAGAGGTGGCAAGAATACACAGAAGAACTGTACAAAAAAGATCTTCACGACCTAGATAATCATGATGAGGTGATCACTAATCTAGAGCCAGACATCTTGGAATGTGAAGTCAAGTGGGCCTTAGTAAGCATCACTATAAACAAAGCTAGTGGAGGTGATGGAATTCCAGTTGAACTCTTTCAAATCCTGAAAGATGACGCTGTGAAAGTGCTGCACTCACTATGCCAGCAAATTTGGAAAACTCAGCAGTGGCCACAGGACTGGAAAAGGTCAGTTTTCANGTGTTCTTGCCTGGAGAATCCCATGGACAGAGAAGCCTGGTGGGCTATAGTCTGCTGCTAAGTCACTCCAGCTGTGTCTGACTGTGTGCGACCCCATAGACAGCAGCCCACCAGGCTCCCCCTTCCCTGGGATTCTCTAGGCAAGAACACTGGAGTGGGTTGCCATTTCAATGGGGTCGCAAAGAGTTGGACACGACTGACGCAACTTAGCATGCACACACACACTCCAAGAGCAGTGCTTGCTTCTTTAGCTGAGTGGGGCTAGGCAGGGCAGGATTTGAACTGGAGGACAGAGGGCAGAGGGAATGTGGAGATGATATGAACCTAGGACACAGGTGGATGAGTGGGCTTGAGGAGACTCTTGTTGACTAGCAAGACTGGGTAGGGAGAAACAAAAAGACCATTCCTTTGGCTGACATAAAAATACTAACCAGGCTGCTGTCATGTGTCAAGCTCGACTGGACATTCTGGGTGGCAGGGGGGTAGGGAATTGTAGGGAGAATAATACCACTGAGTAAGTGCAGGATGAGGAAGGCTTGATCCATGTTAGGGAGATGAGGACCTGTTTGGAGAGGTATCTGGGAGTGGCCAGAGAACTCGTGGTCTCAGTGCCCACTGACTATGATGTCTGAGAGTCTTAGATTAGAAGCTACTTTGGAGAAGAAAAATGGGAGAAATGAGATGGATAACCCAATGGGAGAAATGAGATGGATAACCCCCCTCCCCAGACTAGGAAGCCAAAGCTGCTATAGTCCTGGGTTAGAAACAGCTTTTCCAAGGTCATTAGCTTCCCATTACATCTTTCATCTTTTACTTGGGTCTTTGGGAACTTACAGTAGAGAGTTGAAATGAAAGCAAGGTGCCTTATAAGGATTACTTGGCAGCTGACCAAAAGCACAACTGTGAGTTTGGGTTTTCTTTATGAAGGGGAGGGGCAGAGGACTCTGGAAAGAGAGGCCAGGAACTTCTTCCATGGGAATATCGGATGGCAGGCTCTGTGTCTGTAACTGGCTGCCATCTCACAGTGTAGGACAAGGGGTAACACTGGTGGAGTCTATCTGATTCTGGCCAGTTCTCAAGGATGATTGGGAATAGGAGGCATAGTTAAACCTAAGCTGGGCCTGGGGTGATAGGGGGCTACTTGACAGGTGTCACATAGAGATCTGTGCCTAATTCTAGTTTAGAGTAACAGCATAGGACTGGCTGGAGGTATACTTGCCAGTAGGTTGAGGAGGAATTGTGGGATAGGTTTCCTGGAAGGAGACAGGGCAGCTTTGCTGCTTTTCAGATCTTGGTCTGCAAGAGAGCTTTGGAGGTTCTAGAGCTCTAGAGGAAGAAACAGGGAAAGACAGGAGCTATAAAATTGTTACTTTCCTCTACTAGTTTATTATGCTCAAATCTGGAAAGGGGTCAAATTGCTGGACCAGTAAGCCCTGGACACCACAAAGCCCTGGAGGCCCTTTGTGATCCAGCAGCATGACTTCTAGTTTAAGAAGGAAAACTAAGCACCTGTGTTTGTCTCTTCTCCCTTAAGATACCCCTTTAGAGTGAGAGTAAAGAAAAAGGGGACTTCACTGTGGCTCCGTAGTAAAGAATCCACCTGCCAATGCAGGAGACCTGGGTTTAATCCCTGGGTTGGGAAGATCCCCTGGAGGAGGAAATGGCAACCCACTCCANCTTAAGATACCCCTTTAGAGTGAGAGTAAAGAAAAAGGGGACTTCACTGTGGCTCCGTAGTAAAGAATCCACCTGCCAATGCAGGAGACCTGGGTTTAATCCCTGGGTTGGGAAGATCCCCTGGAGGAGGAAATGGCAACCCACTCCAGTGTTCTTTCCTGAGAAATCCCATGGACAGAGGAGCCTGGTGGGCTACAGTCCACAGGGTTGCAAAAGAGTCAGACACAACTTAGTGGCTAAACAACTACAACAACAATATATGACAAACCCATAGTAAACATCATCTGCAATGATGAAAAGCTGATCCTTTCCTCTAATATCAGGGACAAAGCAAGGATGTCACTCTTGCTATAGTCCATGGGGTCGCAGATATTCAGACATGACAGTGACAAACAACAACAGCAATAGCAAAAGGAAAATTCCTGACTTCCTGGTGTTTGCATTCAAATTATAGAAAGTGCTACCCAAAAGAGTTAAGAGGAGAGCTTTCCCATGGACAAAAAGTTTTCTTTGGGTTTTGTGTCTGGCTCCTGAGACTCTTTTCAATTATGTCCTCAAAACCCAAAGGAACTGTTTTCCAGTTCTTCCCTTCCTCAGAGTAGCAGTGGAGGCTGAAAGCATGCACATGCACATATGTTATTGGAAAACTTGGCTAATGTTGCCACTTCCTGAGATCAGTTACTATGAACACATGGACATCCTTTCTATTCTTCAGCTGCAAATGGATCTCTAGCTCTGGCCTGACCTTTAAACTTACAATGGGCTGACCCTACCTCTGGTTACAAGTTGGTCTGGTTACAACCCTGACTGACCTGAAACCTAAGGCTTCCTGATCCACCTAATAGTGCCATTCGCCTCAAATACATACTATGTATGGTCAATAGGGGTACTGAGTGAAGGGAAGGGATTAGTGCTACACTGTTTCACCATGACAGTAGAGTTTGGTGCTAGCTATCTCTCAGTGCTTGTGGGTCACAGAGTATGTGGGGAAAATATATTATTTATGCAAAAAGGAGATTCATACTTTGTAATTCATCTTCCCATCTTCACTCATATGTCAGTATGGGCTACAGGGGACTAGGGGCCTGTTATTTGACTGTTTATGCTAGTATTTACCTAAAATCAATGGAGCTGGGTGTTAGTGATTATCAGTTCAGTTCAGTTCAGTCGCTCAGTCATGTCCAACTCTTTGCGACCCCATGAATCGCAGCACACCNTTTTCATTAAATTTTTTATTGTGGTAAAATATATAAGACACAATTTGCCATTTTAACCAATTTTAAGTGTAAAATTCACTGGTATTAATTACACTCACAGTGTTGTGCAACCATCACAAATACTTATTTCCCAAAATTTTCATCACCCCTAAACAGAAACTCTGTACTCATTAAGTAGTAACTTTCCATTTTCCCCTTCTCCCAGCCCCTGGTAACCTCTAATCTTCTTTGTATCTCTATGAATTTGCTTATTCTAGATATTTCACTTAAGTGGAATCATACAATATATGGCCTTTTGCATCTGAATTCTCTTACCCAGCATGTTTTCAAGACTCAACCATGTTGTAGCATGTATCAGCACTTCATTCCTCCTTATGACTGAAAAATATTCCATTGTATGGCTGTACCACATTTTTGCTTATCTGTTTATTTGTTAAGGGACACTTGGATTGCCTCCATCTTTTGGCTATTGTGAACACTGATGTACAAATATGTTTGAGTTTCTGTTTTTCAGTTCCTTTTGGTATTGCTATGGACAGAATTGTGTCATTCCCCCACCTCCCTAAAATTCACATGTTGAAGCCCTAAGCCCCAACGTGACTGTATTTGGAGATATGGCCTCTAAGGAGATAACTAAAGTTAAATGAGATCATAAGGGTGGGGCCCTAATCCAGTACAACTGGTAGCCTTATAAGAAAAGGAAGTATGCGAGCACAGAGAAAAGACCAGGTGAGGACACAGCCAGAAGGTGGCCACCTGCAATCTTCACCAGAAGTCCACTCAGTTGGCTCTGTGATTTTGGACCACTAACACCCAGCACTATGACAGAATTAATTTCTGTTATTTAAGTTACTGAGTCTGTGGTATTCTGTTACAGCAGCCCAAGCACACTGAGACAGGTATATATCCAGGAGTGGAATTGCTGAGCCATATAATTTTAACTTTTTGAAGAACTGCGAAAGTATTCTTCACAGTGGCAGCACCATTTTACAATTTCCACCAGAAAAGCATGAAGGTTCCAATTTCACCAGGACTTCCCTGGANCCAAGCACACTGAGACAGGTATATATCCAGGAGTGGAATTGCTGAGCCATATAATTTTAACTTTTTGAAGAACTGCGAAAGTATTCTTCACAGTGGCAGCACCATTTTACAATTTCCACCAGAAAAGCATGAAGGTTCCAATTTCACCAGGACTTCCCTGGAGGCTCAGACGGTAAAGCGTCTGTCTACAATGTGGGAGACCCAGGTTCGAGCCCTGGGTTGGGAAGATCCCCTAGAGAAGGAAATGGCAATCCACTCCAGTACCATTGCCTGGAAAATCCCAAGGACAGAGGAGCCTGGTAGGCTATAGTCTATGGGGTCACAAAGAATCGGACACGACTGAGCGACTTCACTTTCCAATTTCACCACATTCCTAAACTTATTAATGTGTTATTCAGTTCAGTTCATTTCAGTCACTTAGTCGTGTCCTACTCTTTGCGACCCCATGAACTGCAGCACGCCAGGCCTCCCTGTTCATTACCATCTCTGAGAGTTCACTCAGACTCACATCGAGTCCGTGATGCCATCCAGCCATCTCATCCTCGGTGGTCCCCTTCTTCTCCTGCCTCCAATCCCTCCTGGCAACAGAGTCTTTTCCAATGAGTCAACTCTTCGCATGAGGGGGCCAAAGTACTGGAGTTTCAGCTTCAGCATCNAGTTCACTCAGACTCACCTCCATCGAGTCCGTGATGCCATCCAGCCATCTCATCCTCGGTCGTCCCCTTCTCCTCCTGCCCCCAATCCCTCCCAGCATCAGAGTCTTTTCCAGTGAGTCAACTCTTCTCATGAGGTGGCCAAAGTACTGGAGTTTCAGCTTTAACATCATTCCTTCCAAAGAAATCCCGGGGTTGATCTCCTTCAGAATGGACTGGTTGGATCTCCTTGCAGTCCAAGGGACTCTCAAGAGTCTTCTCCAACACCACAGTTCAAAAGCATCAATTCTTCGGTGCTCAGCCTTCTTCACAGTCCAACTCTCCAGCTGGTGATTATATCTCTCCTCATAGTAGAAATGGTAGATTCTGGGAATGGGCGCCAATGGAATGATATTCCTCACTGAAGCCTGGCAAACAGCCTACTGCTTTGGGGACTCTTGGTGTGGCTGTTTGCCTTACAGCTGTGTTTGATTCTGCTCCTAAGAGATACTCTTTCAGTTTTTTCCTTGTTGTTGTTTTATTTATTTTTGTTGTTGTTTTTTGCATAAGAGCTATTCTTTTGTTTCTTTTCATTTTCTTTAGGAGAGGAAGTAAGCTGGGAAGCAGGATATTGAAGAAAGTTGGAAGGCCCACTAAGGTGGAAAACTCTTGGAGTGGGGCAGAGATTAGTTATGGTGGGTTAAAAGTTGTAATTGATAACCACCAAACTTCAGTAGCTTAGCACAGTAAAACTTTTTCTCATTTACTCAGCATCCAATATGAATGTGGAGAAGGCAATTGTGACCCACTCCAATACTCTTGCCTGGAAAATCTCATGGGCGGAGGAGCCTAGTAGGCTGCAGTCCATGGGGTTGCTAAGAGTCAGACACGACTGAGCAACTTCACTTTCACTCTTCACTTTCATGCATTGGAGAAGGACATGGCAACCCACTCCAGTGTTCTTGCCTGGAGAATCCCAGGGACAGAGGAGCCTGGTGGGATGCTGGCTATGGGGTCGCACAGAGTCGGACACGACTGAAGCGACTTAGCAGCAGCAGCAGCATATGAATGTACCTGGTTGGCAGCAGCTCTCCTGGACATATCTCCATGGGATCCAGGTTTCTTCCAATGTGTGACTCCACTATTTCCTAGAATCCTGGCATTCTCCAAGTCCTTGGAGACCTCTTCTAGACTGTCTATATCCACCTGCCCAAAGGAAAAAGGGATTCTTTTTGTGGAGGATTAGATAGACATTTTAGGAATCAAGTACAGCAATCTTGTCAAAGCTCATGGCCCCACTTGGATGCAAGGGAGAAATGTGGGTCAGCCAAGTGCCCAAGCATAGGGAAAGGATTTGGTGACCATTCAGCCTACAGGATATTATGCTGCAGGAAAGCAGGAGTCCCAGGAAGACTCCATTTGAGCACTAACTAGGCAATGCCCGGAAGGTGCATTGTGAAAAGAGTAGGTGGACTGACAGATCTGAATCCTTGGCTAATATTCTACCCAGGTCCACTGGACACTTTTCATGTGGCTATTTCTTCTAGACCAGTCCCAAGGTGCATATTTCCAATATGGCTTACTAAAAAAGCATTAAAGTTGAGAATGCCATTTAAGAATATGCTGGTGACAACGATAATTCCAATTCACTCAGCTCTGGGAATGCAAAATGAGAATTAAAGTGGGCAATGGAAACTCAAGTAGCATTGCTTTAACGTCCCTGGAGAAAAAGCAACCCCTGTCTAGTAGAGTCCACTCAATACCAAGGGGGAATCCCTTCGTTTCCTGTATTAGTGCCTGAAATCCCACCCTTAGAACCTTGGTCCTCTAACTCCAGGAACAAGTGTTTCTCATTTCTTTACATTCTTTATCCCTCCATTTGCAGCCAAAGAATAGAGGTTATAAGGTTACCATCTCCTCCATTCCCTAGATCTGATTATCCATGGTGGGATGTGGAACTGGGAATAGTGGGGAAGAAGTTCCATAGGGATATTCTGTGGTAATGAAAAGAAATGTGAGAAAATTCTACATGTAAACTTGGCTAACCTGATCCCCAAATGGAGCCGCAAATGCTAATAAGGGAGAATTCCTAAAACAGAGTCAATATAGGGCACTCAGTTTTGAGGAAGTGACCTATAATCAACTCAAGAGGCCTGGCCAGGTATGACTCCAATCCAAGTTAAGGAGGCTGAGACCACTGCTGCTGGGAGGTCAACCTTCTAACTCACAAATAAGATGGCATGAAGCCATTTTCCATTTCCTTTCTTCGGCCAACATTCAGTCTCTGGAGAAAACAATGAAGAAAGGATGATTTCCCTTGATAATGATTCACTGGAGGAAAGGAAGAATGGAGGAAGCAAAAAAATCCCAAATGTCTCAGGAAAAAACTTAGGAGGTGAGGCTGGCTCTCCTCACTTTAGTGTTCTCTATGCCTTATCCCATGGACTTCTAGCAGTTCTCCCTTCCTCTGTCCTCTGTGAGTTATTCATGTAATCTTTCTGATCCTTCATTTCCCTATAAGTGTAAAATAATGGTAATAACTGTGTCCTGCATGAGGATTAAGTGTTTGCAAAAATCCCATTTACGTCCTCCTCTGTGTCCCCAGTATCTTTTGATTTATTCGTCTTTGAGTCGTGTTTTGTAATTTCGTTGTTTACCAGTGGTAGCTAGAGATAGTGAAAGTATGAATCAACAAATGAAGAAATGAATAAATGCACAAAAGCATGGAGAACTGTGCACCTCTGAGTATCACCGATTGTTAGAATATGTGTGTCTATCCCAGAGTTCCAACCTTTTGCAGTAGATGACTGGGGAGGGTTTTCACACATTCCAGGGAAACTGGTCTGCTAGGGAAGGCATGAGTATCTTTCTCATAGGAGGAAAGCTTCTGAGAAGCATCAACAATAATGAGGGTAACTGTCTATATTTATAGTTAATATATGTTGGATGTTTAGGGGGAAAATACCTTGGTTATATATGTTAAAAACCTGAATGAACTTTTTGGCCAACCCATTGTATATGTATCACACCTTCTTTAGGCATCCATCTGATGGACTGAAATTGTTTCCATATCTTGGCAATTGTAGATAATGCTACTTTGAACATTGGGACCCATGAATCTTTTTGAACTAGCATTTTTTTTTTTTTTTGGCTATGGGTCATTTGGTATTTCTATTTTTAGTTTTTTGAGAAACCTCCAT
The DNA here is from genome assembly GCA_006410875.1 of Neotragus pygmaeus. Taxonomy (NCBI): domain Eukaryota; kingdom Metazoa; phylum Chordata; class Mammalia; order Artiodactyla; family Bovidae; genus Neotragus; species Neotragus pygmaeus. The sequence continues at coordinate 924,876 of SJYV01050598.1, read as the reverse complement.
ACTATTTTCCACAATGACTGCACCAATCTCTGTTCCCATCATCAGTGGGTGAGGGTTCCCTTTTCTCCAGCATCCTTATCAACATTTGTTGTTTGTTTTCTTTTTTATAACAGCCAGGTTGAGGGCTGTCTGACAGATTGAGGGATATCGCCTTCTGGTTTTGATTTGCATTTCCTTGATGATCAGCTCTTTTGAGCATCTTTTCATGTGCCTGTTGGCCATATGAGTTTTCTCTTTGGTAAAATATCTGTTCAGTTCTTCTGCCCATTTTTAATGGAATTGTTTGTTTTGTTTGTTTGATGTTGAGTTGTATGAGTTGTTTATATATGTTTAATATTAATTCTTTATCAGTCATATTATTTGCAAATATTTCTCTTATTCAGTATGTTGTCTTTTCTTTTTGTTGATAGTTTATTGTCTTGATTACTGTAGCTTTGTAGTATAGTCTGAATTCAGGGAGCTGGATTTCTCCAGCTCCATTCTTCTTTCTGAAGCTATTGGCTATTCAGAGTCTTTTGCATTTGCATACAAATTTAAAATTATTTATCCTAGGTTTGTGAAAAAAAATGCGATTCACAATTTGATAGAAATTTCATAGAATCTATAGATTACTTGGGTAGTACGGTCATTTTAACAATAATGATTCTTCTAATCCAAGAAGATGGTATATCTTTCTATCTGTGTCACCTTCAATTTCTTTTGTCAGCAGCTTACAGTTTTTGGGGTAAAGATATTTTGCCTCCTTAGGTAGATTTATTCCTAGGTACTTTATTCTTTTTGATGTGATGGTAAATGGGATTGTTTCCTTAATTTCTCTTTATGATACTACATTTTTAGTATATAATAATGCAGCATATTTCTGTATAATAATTTTATATCCTGTAACTTTACTGAATTTATTGATGAGTTCTAGTAGTTTTCTGGTGGGATCTTTAGGATTTTCTATGTATAGTATCATGTCATATGCAAACAGTGATAGTTTTACTTTATCTTTTCCATTTTTGATTCCTTTTATTATTATTTTTTTCTTCTCTGATTGCTGTGGCTAAGATTTCCAAAATTATGTTGAATAAAAGTGGCAAGAGTGAACATCCTTGCTTTGTCCTGGTATTAGAGGAAATGCTTTCAGCTTTTCATTATTGCATATGATGTTTACTATGGGTTTGTCATATATTGTTGTTGTAGTTGTTTAGTCACTAAGTTGTGTCTGACTCTTTTGCAACCCTATGGACTGTAGCCTGCCAAGCTCCTGACAATGGGATTTCCCAGGCAGAAATACTGGAGTGGGTTGCCATTTCCTTCTCCAGGGCATCTTCCCAACCCAGAGATTGAACCTGCATCTCCTGCACTGGCAGGCAGATTTGATACCACTGAGCCACCAGGGAAGCCGCTTGTTGTATATATGGTTTAAAAATTTTTATTTATTTCACTGCCCTAGGTCTTAGCTGGGCATGTGGGATCTAGTCCCCTGACCAGGGATAGAACCTGAGCCCCCTGCTTTGGGAGTTCAGTCTTAGCCACTGGACCACCAGGGAATTCCTTTTATGACTTTTATTATGTTGAAGTATGTTTGCTCTTACCTGTTTTCTGGAGAGTTTTGATTATAAATGGATATTGCATTTTATCAAAACATTTTTATGCATCTGATGACATGATCATATGGTTTTTACTCTTCAATTTGTTAATGTGGTATATCATGTTGATTGATTTGTAGATATCAAAATCTTCTTGCATCCTTGGATTAAATCCTACTTGATCATGGTGTACAATCCCTTTAGTATATTGTTGGATTTGGTTTGCTAGTATTTTGTTGAGGGTTTTTGCATCTGTGTTCATCAGTGATCAGTTCAGTTCAGTCGCTCAGTTGTGTCCGACTCTGTGACCCCATGGAAGGACTGCAGTATGCCAGGGTTCCCTGTCTATCACCAACTCGGAGCCTACTCAAACTCACGTCCATTGCGTCAGTAATGCCATCCAACTATCTCATCCTCTGTCGTCCCCTTCTCCTCCCACCTTCAGTCTTTCCCAGGATCAGGATCTTTTCCAATGAGTATTATCAGTGATACTGGCCCCTAATTTTCTTTTTTGGGGGTATGTTTTTGGTATCAGGATGATGGTAGTCTCAGAGAGTAAGTTTAGAAGTATTCCTTCCTCTTCCTATGCATTTTTTGGAAATAGTTTCAGAAGGATAGGTGTTAACTGTCCTCTAAATGTTTGGTAGACTTCACTTGTGAAGCCATATCTGATCCTGGTCTTTTGTTTGCTGGTAGTTTTTATTTTTTTAAAATATAGATTTATTTATTTTAATTGGAGGTTAATTACTTTAGTTTTTAAAGTTTGATTCAGTTTCATTCCTGGTAATCAGTTTGTTCATATTTTAGGTTTTTCCTGGTTCAGTCTTGAGAGATTGTACCTTTGTAAGAATTTGTCCATTTCTTATAATCCGTCCATTTTATCGGTGTATAGTTGTTTGTAGTAGTTTCTTATGATCCTTTGTACTTCTGTAGTGTCAGTTTAACTTCTCCTTTTTCATTTCTATAATAATTTTATTAATCTGATCCCTTTCATTTCTTTTCTTGTTAAGTCTGGCTGAACTTTTATTAATTTTTGTCTATCTTTACAAAAACCAGTTTTTAGTTTCATTGCTCTTTTCTACTGTTTTTTTAGTTTCTATTCCTTTTATTTCTGCTCTGATTTTTACTATTTATTTCCTTCTCTTAACTTTGGGTTTTATTTGTTCTCTTTCTCTAGTTTCTGTAGGTATAAATTTAGGTTGCTTATCTGAAATTTTTCTTTTTTTTCTTCTGATTTATTTTTTTTAAATTTATAGTTTATATTGCTATAAACTTCACTCTTGGAACTGCTTTTGCCGCACTCCATAAGTTTTGGATCATTGTATTTTTGTTTTTATTTGTTTATAAGTATATTTTATTTCCTTTTTAATTTCTTCAGCGACCATTGGATGTTTAGTATCATATTGTTTGGTCTCCATGTGTTTGTGCTTTTTGCAGTTTTTTCTTGTAGTTGATTTCTAGTCTCATAGTGTTGTGGTTGGAAAAGATGTTTGATATGATTTTAATTTCCTGAATATACTAAGGATTGTTTTTGGCCTAGCATGTAATCTGACCTGGAGGAGACTGTTCCATGTGGACTTGAAAAGAATGTATATTCTGTTGCATTCATATGAAATATTCTTTATAGATATCAATTAAGCCCTTTCAGTATAATATATTATTTAAGTCCTGCGTTTTCTTTTTATTTAATTATTTAATGATATAAAAATAGTTTATTATTTCTCTTAGTTCTATGCATTGATTGAGCTAAACTTGACATTTTTTCCTACACTGTACAGGCCAAATGAGGTCATCTTCAATTGGGAAGTCAGTTGGGGCTGAAAAGACCAAAATTTTCATTTTATCCACCAGAGTGTTTCTACATATCTTTAGTTTAATGACTGTACCCAAGAGGCAGAAAACAGATGTCAGTCCTCTTAACACTGGGGCCAAGAATGTAGTTTCAGCTGCATTCAAGCAAGTCATGAGACCAGACTAGTCTCACTCTCTCTCTCTCTTTATTTTATTTTCCCATTTTATTCTTTTCAAAAATTGTTTGAACTATTCTAGTTGCCTTGAATTTCTTTTTATTTTGTTTTTTAATTGGAGGATAATTGCTTTACAATATTGTGTTGGTTTCTGCCATACATCAGTGTGAATCAGCCGTAGGTATACTTATGTCCCCTCCCTCTGAAACCTTCCTCCCATCTTCCACCCCATCCCACCCCTCTAGGTTGTCACAGAGCATCGAGTTTGAGCTCCCTGTGTCATACAGCAAATTCCCACTGGCTATCCATTTTACATATGTTAGAGTATATGTTTCAATACTACTTTCCCAATTCATCCCAACCTCTCCTTCCCTGAAAGTGTCTACAAGTCTGTTCTCTAGGTCTGCATCTCCATTGCTGCTCTGCAAATAGATTCATCAGTACCATCCTTGAAAATTCCATATACATGTGTTAATGTACAATATTTGTATTTCTCTTTCTGATTTACTTTGCTTTGTATAATAGGCTCTACGTCCATATACCTCATGAGAGCTGATTCAAATGCATTCCTTTTTATGGCTGAGTAATATTCCATTGTACATATATACCACAACTTCTTTATCCATTTATCTGTCAATGGACATCTAGGTTGCTTCCATGTCCTAGTTATTGTAAACAGTGCTGCAGTGAACATTGGGGTACATGTGACTTTTTCAAATATGGTTTCTTCAGGATATATGCCCAATAGTGAGATTGCTGGTTCATATGGTAGTTTTATTCCTAGTTTTTAAAGGAATCTCTATATTGTCCTCTGTAGTGGCTGTATCAATTTACATTCCCACTGACAGTGCAAGAGGGTTCTCATTTCTCCACACCCTCTCCAGCATTTATTGGTTGTAGACTTTTTTTATGATGGCCATTCTGGCCTATGTGAGATGATATGTCATTGTAGTTTTGATTTGCATTTTTTTAAACAATGAGTGATGTTTAGCATCTTTTCATGAGTTTATTAGCCATCTGTATGAGAGATGTCTTTGGAGAGATGTCTGTTTAGATCTTCTGCCCTCTTTTTGATTGGATTGTTTGCTTTTCTGGTATTGGGCTGCATAAGTTGCTTGTATAGATGGAAATTAATCCTTTGTCAGTTGTTTCCTTTGCTATTATTTCCTCCAATTCTTTCTGATTTCTTTTTCTTATTTATAGTTTATATTGCTATAAACTCCATCCCATTGCTGTTATTTTCCCACTTCAAAGAGTGTTGTATTTTCATCTTGTTTATAGTTTCCTTTGCTGTGTGAAAGCTTTTAAGTTTAATTAGTGCCATTTGCTTATTTTTGTTTTCATTTCCATTACTATAGAAGGCGGATTATAGTGGATCTTGCTGTGATTTATATAAAAGAGTGTTATGCCTATATTTTCCTCTAAGAGTTTTATAGTTTCTGTTCTTACATTTAGGTCTTTAATCTGTTTTGAGTTTATATTTGGGTATGGTGTTAGGAAGTTTTCTAATTTCATTCTTTTACATGTAGCTATCCAATTTTCCCTGCACCGCTGATTGAAGAGACTAGTTGCTCCATTGTTTAGTCTTGCCTTTTTTGTTAAAGATAAGGTACCCATAGGTGTCTGGGCTTATCTCAGGGTTTACTATCTTGTTCCCTTGGGCTGTGTTTCAGTTTTTGTGCCAGTACCATATTGTCTTGATAACAGTACCTATGTAGTATAGTCTGTAACCAAGAAGATTGATTCCTCCAGTTCTATTCTTCTTTCTCAAGATTGCTTTTGGCTTTGGAGTCTTTTGTGTTTGCATACACATTATGACATTTTTTGTTCTAGTTCTGTGAAAACTACCATTGGTAGTTTGATAGAGATTGCACTGAATCTGTAGATTGCTTTGGGAAGAATAGTCATTTCCACAATATTGATTCTTTCAATCCAAGAGCATAGTATATCTCTCTGTTTGTGTCATGTTTGATTTATTTCATCAGTGTCTTATAGTTTTCTGCATACAGGTCCTTTGTCTTTTTAGGTTGGTTTATTCCTAGATATTTTATTATTTTTGTTGCAATGGTGAATGGGATTTATTCCTTAATTTATCATTCTTATTTTTCATTATTAGTGTACAAGAATACAAGGGATTTCTGTGTATTAATTTTACATCCTGTGTCTTTACTATATTCATTGATTAGTTCTAGTAATTTTAAATGGCATCTTTAGGGTTTTCTATGTATAGTATCATGTCACCTGCAAACAGTGAAAGTTTTACTTCTTGTCCAATCTGGATTCCTTTTATTTCTTTTTCTTTTCTGATTGCTGTGACTAGGACTTTCAAAACTATGTTGAATAATAGTGAAGAGAGTGGGCAGCCTTGTCTTGTTCCTGTTCTTAGAGGAGATGCTTTCAGTTTTTCTTCCTTGAGAATAATATTTGCTGTTTACCATGTATGAGCTTTATTATGTTGAGGTATGTTCCTTTTATGCCTTCTTTCTGAAGAGTTTTTTCTTTTTATTATAAATGCATGTTGAATTTTGTCAAAAGCTTTCTCTGCATCTATCTATTCTTGTTCAGTTGCTCTGTCATGTCTGACTCTTTGTGACCCCATGGACTACTGCATGTCAGGCTTCTCTGTTCTTCATTATCTCCCAGAGCTTGCTCAAACTCATGTCCGTTGAGTCAGTGATGCTATCCAACCATCTCATCCTCTGTCATCCCCTTTTACTCCTGTCCCCACTCTTTCCCAGCATTAGGGTTATTTCCAGTGAGTTGGCTCTTTGCATCAGATGGTCAAATTATTGGAGTTTCAGCCTCAGCATTAGCCCCTCTGATGAATATTCACGATTGATTTTCTTAGGGATTGACTGGTTTGAGCTCCTTGCCATCCAAGGGACTCTCAAGAATCTTCTCCAACACCACAGTTCAAAAGCATAAATTCTTTGGTTCTCAGCCTTCTTTATGATACAACTCTCACATCCATACATGCCTACTGGAAAAACCATAGCTTTGACTATATGGACCTTGGTTGGCAAAGTGATGTCTTTGCATTTTAATATGCTATCTAGGTTTGTCATAGCTGGAGATGATCACATGATTTTTATCTTTCAATTTGTTCATGTGGTGTATCACATTGATTCATTTGTGTATACTGAAGAATCCATGCATCCCTGGGGTAAAGCCCACTTGATGCATCTATATTCATCCACGATATTAACCTGTAATTTTCCTTTTTTTGTGTGTCATCTTTGTCTGGTTTTGGTATCAGGGTGATCGTGGCCTTGTAGAATGAGTTTTGGAGTTTTCCTATCTTGCAATTTTCTGGAATAGTTTAGAAGAACTCACCAGTGAAGTCATCTGGCCCTGGGCTTTGGTTTTTTGGAAGATTTTTGATTATAGTTTCCATTTCTCTGCTTGTGATTCATCTGTTCATATATATATATATATATATATTCAGTTATTGAGTACAGTTTTCAAAATGCAGATGGTTTAGAGTTGGAATCTCTCTGTCTCTGTCTCATTCATGCATTCAAGGGTAGCAAAGGATAGAAANATTTTTTTTTTTTTCTTCCTGGTTCAGTTTTGGAAGGTTATACTTTTCCAAGAATTTGTCCATTTCTTCCAGGTTGTCCCTTTTATTGGCATATATTGCTTGTAGCAATCTCTTATGATCCTTTGTATTTCTGTGTTGTCTGTTTTAATTTCTTTTTCATTTCTAATTTTATTGATTTGAGTCTTTTCCTTCTTTTTCTGCATCTGGCCAATGGTTTGTCAATTTTGTTTGTCTTCTAAAAGAACTAGCTGTTAGTTTTATTGATCTTTGCTCTTATCCCCTTTTCTTTTTCACTTATTTCTTCTTTGATCTTTATGATTTCTTTCCATCTACCAACTTTGGTTTTTTTTTTTTTTGCTCTTCTGTTTCTAGTTGCTTTAGGTGTAAAGTTAGGTTGTTTATTTGATATCTTTCTTGTTTCTTGAGGTAGACTTGTATTACTATAAACTTCCTTTTTAGCACTGCTTTTACTGCATCCCATAGATTTTTAATTGCCATGTTTTCATTGTCATTTACTTATAGGTATTTTTTGATTTCCTCTTTGATTTCTTCAGTGACTTGTTGGTTCTTTAGAAGTATATTGTGTGTGAGAAGCCTCCATGTGTTTGTGCTTTATATATATATTTCCTTTAATTGATACCTATTCTTATAGCACTGTGGTCAGAAAAGATGCTTGAAATAATTTCAGTGTTTTAAAAGTTACCAAGGCTTGGTTTGTGATCCAAGATGTGATCTATTCCATGTGCACTTGAGAAAAAAGTGAAGTCTACTGTTTTTGGATGAAATGCCCGATAGATATCAATTAGGTCCATCTGGTCCAATATATCATTCGAAACTCATTTCTCCCTATTAATTTTCTGTCTGGATGATCTGTCTGTTGGTGTGAGGGAGTGTTAAAGTCCCCCACTATTATTGTGTTACTGTCAGTTTCCCCTTTAATAGTCATTAGCATGAGGTGCTCTTATGTTGGGTGCATATATATTTAGAATTATTATATCTTAGATTGATCCCTTGATCATTATGTAGTGTCCTTCCTTGTCTCTTGTAATTTTATTTCAAAGTCTATTTTATCTGAAGTGAGTATTGCTACACCCTCTTTCTTTTGATTTCCATTTGCATGCAATATCTTTTTCCAGACCCTCATTTTCAGTCTATATGTGTCCCTATGTCTGAGGTGGACCTCTTGTAGACAGCATTAATAGAGGTCTTGCTTTTGTATCCATTCAGCCAATCTCATTCTTTTGATTGGAGCATTAATACATTTACACATAAGGTAATTATTGATATGTATGGTCTTGTTACCATTTATTTTGTTGTTCTGGATTTGTTTTTGTAGGCCTTTTATTTCTCTAATGTTTCCTGTCTAGAGATATTCCTTTAGCATTTGTTGTAAAGCTCCTTTGGCGTTGCTGAATTCTCTTAATTTTTGCTTGTCTGGAAATTTTTTGATTTCTCCTTCAAATCTGAATGAGATCTTTGCTGGAATGAGTAATCTTGATTTTAGTTTTTTTCCTTTCATCATTTTAAGTATATCTTGCCATTGCCTTCTGGGGTGCAGAGTTTCTGTTGAAAGATCAGCTATTAGCCTTATGAGTATCACCTTGTATGTTATTTGTTGCTGTTCCCTTGCTGTTTTTAATGTTTGTTTTTGTGTTTAATCTTTGTTTGATCAATGTGTCTTGGCATGTTTCTCCTTGGATCTATCCTATATGGGACTTTTTGGGCTTCCTAGACTTGGGTGGCTATTTCCTTTCCCATGTCAGGGAAGTTTTTGAGTATAATCTCCTTATATATTTTCTCATACCATTTGTTTATCTCTTCTTCTTCTGAGATCCCTATTATTTGAACGTTGGTGCACTTAATGTTCTCCCAGAAGTCTCTGAGATTGTACTCATTTTCATTTTATTCTTTTTTTGTTATTATGCTCTGCTCAAGTTTTTTCCACCATTCCAGACTACTTATTCATTCTTCTGCCTTAATTATTCTGCTATTGGTTCCCTCTAGTGTATTTTTAATCTCATTTATTGTGTTGTTCATTGGTGATTGTCTATTATTTAATTCTTCTGGACCCTTGTTAAGCATTTCTTGTATCTTCTCAATCCGTGCATCCAGTCTTTTTACCTGTGCCTCCATTTTATTTCCAAAATGTTGGATCCTCTTTTCTATAATTACTCTGAATTCTTGTTCAGGTAGACTGCTTATTTCCTCTTCTTTTGTTTGGTATTTTTGGTTTTTATCATGTTTCTTCATCTGCTGCATATTTCTCTGTCTTTTCATTTTGTTTAATTTACTGTGTTTGGGATCACCTTTCTGCAGGCTGGAAGGTTGTATTTTCTATTAAATATGGAGTCTGTCCCACATGGTTGGGTTTTGACCAGTGCCTTGTGAAGGTTTCCTGGTTGGGAGGACTTGTGCCTGTATTCTGGTGGATGAGGCTAGATCTTGTCCTTCTTAAGGGCAGTGCCATATCCAGAAGTGTTTTGAGGTGACTGTGGGCTTGGTATGGCTTTGGTCAGCCTTTCTGCTAGTGGGAAGGGTTGTGTTTTGCTAAATGTTTGGTGAGAGGCATCTGGCACTGGAGTTTGTTGATCTTTGAGTGGTGTTTGATCCTGGTGTTGAGATGGAGACCTTTGGGACAGTTCTTGCAGAGTAATATTCCATGGGGTTGGAGTTCTCTGGTAGTTCAAAGTCTTGGACTCATTTCTCTGACCTCAGGGGTTCAGCCAACCCCTTCCTGCCTCACCAAGACTTCACAGGCACACAGCATAGAAGAAAAAACTTCAAGATTAATGGTGAAACAATGCTCAACAGCCAAGAACATGCAAAGAGACTCACACATTTACAAAGAGAAAGGAAAGGAGAGAGAAGAGGAAAAAAAAGATAAAAACAGGAGTCTAAAAAGAGGAGAGCAATCAAACCAATAAACAAACCCCTAAGTGAAATAGAGTACTAAAAACTAGACTAGCATAAATACAAAATCAAAAAACGTGATTAAAAATGCTTTGTCATGTACACCCGTGGTAGATTCATATCAATGTATGGCAAAACCAATACAGTATTGTAAAGTAAAAAAATAAAAATACAAAAAATAAAAAGACCCGATGTAGCCAAAAAAAAAAAAAAATTAAAAAAATGCTTTGTAACTAAGTAGTACAGTAAAAACAGGAAGAAATAAAATGAATTTATTTAAAAATGAGGTGTATAAAAAAGGAAAAAGTAATTATAAAAGATAAAAATTAAAGAAATAATAAAGAACAACATTAGAACAATATAAAAAAAGGACAAAAAAATGGAACACTATATAAAGTGGTAGTTAGAAGAATGTCCTTGTGATTCCTCCATTTTCCTCTCCACACGATGTGCTCCAGTCACTCTGCCTACTCAGAAAGTCCTCCAATATCTCTAGGAATGTCTCTGGATCTGTTGTGGGCAGTGTGGGGTCAGCTCAGATTCAGACCTTGCCTTACTTTAGTTTGTGCTTGCTACCAAAGTCCACAATTGTCCCTGCTTTCCAGAATCTCAGGTTAATTGTGAGGATTTCATCTGTAGCACCTGTGGTTGCAGTAGCTAATTACACTCCTCATCTTTGGTTACAGAGAAGTGTTCTACTTTGGTTTTGTCCAACCTCTGCTTGTAGGTCACCCTCTGGTGTTTGTTCCCCACCCAGACAAGAGGGGGCATAAACCAAGGTTTATTAGGGCTCACTTGCTCAGTTAGGCTGGGGAGAAGAAGGGGTATAGCAGCCTCAGTTGAGATGTACTGGGGAGTGCCTTAGGCAGTAGAGACCCACCAGAGGTGGTTACAGTCTGACGTGGGTCATGCTCTCTCCCAGAGGAATTGGCCCTAGGTCATGTGTCCCTTGTTGTTTATGTTCAGTTGCTGTTGTATCTGACTCTTTGCCACCCCATAGGCTTCAGGCCTCCAGGTTTCCCTGTCCTTCACTATCTCTCACAGTTTGCTCAAACATGGTCCGCTAGAGAAGGGAATGGCAAACCACTTCAGTATTCCTACCTTGAGAACCCTATGAACAGTGTGAAAAGGCAAAAAGATAGCACACTGAAAGATGAACTCCCCAGATTGGTAGGTACCCAATATGCTACTGGAGAAGAGTGGAGAAATGACACCAGGAAGAATGAAGAGATGGAGGCAAAGTGAAAACAACACCCAGTTGTGGATGTGAATGGTGATGGAAGTAAAGTCTAATGCTGTAAAGAGCAATATTTCATAGGAACCTGGAATGTTAGGTCCATGAATAAAGGTAAATTAGAAGTGGTCAAAAAAGAGATGGCAAGAGTGAACATAGACGTTTTAGGAATCAGTGAACTGAAATGAACTGGAGTGGGTGAATTTAATTCAGATGACCACTATATCTACTACTGTGGGCAAGAACCCCTTAGAAGACATGGAGTAGCCCTCATAGTCTGAAATGCAGTACTTGGGTGCAGTCTCAAAAATGACAGAATGATCTCTGTTCATTTGCAAGGCAAACCATTCAATATCACAGTAATCCAAGTCAATGCCTCAACCAGTAATGCTGAAGAAACTGAAATTGAATGGTTCTGTGAAGACCTACAAGATCTTCTAGGACTAAGACCCAAAAAAGATGTCCTTTTCATCATAGGGGCCTGGAATGCAAAAGTATGAAGTCAAGAGATACCTGGAGTAACAGGCAAATTTGGTCTTGGACTACAAAATGAAGCAGGGCAAACACTAACAGAGTTTTGCCAAGAGAACACACTGGTCATAGAAAACATCCTCTTCCAACAACACAAGAGATGACTCTACACATGGACATCACCAGAGGGTCAATACCAAAATCAGATTGATTACATTCTTTGCAGCCAAAAATGGAGAAACTCTATACAGTCAGCAAAAACAAGACTAGGAGCTGACTGCAGCTCAGATAATGAACTCTTTATTGCCAAATTCAAACTTAAATTGAAGAAAGTAGGGAAAACCACTAGACCATCCAGTTATGTCCTGAATCAAATCCCTTATGATTATACAGTGAAAGTGACAATTAGATCCAAGGGATTAGATCTGAAAGAGAGCGTGTCTGAAGAACTATGGACAGAGGTTTGTAACATTGTAGAGGAGGCAGTGATCAAAATCATCCTCAGGAAAAAGAAATGCAAAAAGGCAAGATGGTTGTTTGAGGAGGCCTTACAAATAGCTGTGAAGAGAAAAGAAGCGAAAAGTAAAGGAGAAAAGGAAAGATATAAGCATCTGAATGCAGAGTTCCAAAGAATAGCAAGAAGAGATAAGAAAGCCTTCCTCAGTGATCAGTGCAAAGAAATAGAGGAAAATAATAGAATGGAAAAGACTAGAGACTTTTCAAGAAAATTAGTATACCAAGGGAAAATTTCATGCAAAGATGGGCACAATAAAGGACAAAAATGGTGTGGACCTAACAGAAGCAGAAGATATTAAGAAGAGGTGGCAAGAATACGCAGAACTATACAAAAAAGATCTTCGTGACCCAGATAAGCCCAGTCATGTGATCATTCACCTAGAGCCAGACATCCTGGAGTGCTAAGTCAGGTGGACCTTAGGAAGCATTACTATGAACAAAGCTAGTGGAGGTGATGGAATTCCAGTTGAGCTATTTCAAATTCTAAAAGATGATGCTGTGAAAGTGCTGCACTCAATATGCTAGCAATTTGGAAAGCTCAGCAGTGGCCACAGGACTGGAAAAGGTCAATTTTCATTCTAATCCCAAAGAAAGGCAATGCCAAAGAATGTTCAAACTACCACACAATTGCACTCATCTCACATGCTAGTAAAGTAATGCTCAAAATTCTCCAAGCCAGGCTTCAACTGTATGTGAACTGTGAACTTCTGGATGTTCAAGCTGGATTTGGAGAAGGCAAAGGAACCAGAGATCAAATTGCTAACATCTACTGGGTCATCAAAAAGGCAAGAGAGTTCCAGAAAAACATCTACTTCTGATTTATTGACTATGCCAAAGCCTTTGATTGTGTGGATCACAATAATCTGTGGAAAATCCTTAAAGAGATGGGAATACTAGACCACCTGACCTGCTTCCTGAGATATCTGTATGCAAGTCAAGAAACAACCAGACATGGAACAATAGATTGGTTCCAAATTGGGAAAGGAGTAAGTCAAGGCTATATATTGTCACCCTGATTATTTAACTTACATGCAGAGTACATCACGTGAAATGCGAGGCTGGATGAAGCACAAGCTGGACTCAAGATTTCCAGGAGAAATATCAATGACCTCAGATATGCAGATAATACCACCCATCCTTATGGCTGAAAGTGAAGAAGAACTAAAGAGCTTCTTGATGAAAGTGAAAGAGGAGAGTGAAAAAGTTGGCTTAAAGCTCAACATTCAGAAAACTAAGATCATAGCATCTGGTCCCATCACTTCATGGCAAATAGATGGGGAAACAATGGAAACAGTGAGAGACTTTATTTTCTTGGACTCCATAATCACTGCAGATGGTGACTGCAGCCATGAAATTAAAAGACGCTTACTCCTTGGAAGAAAAGCCATGACCAACCTAGATAGCATATTGAAAAGCAGAGACATTACTTTGCCCACAAAGGTCCATATAGTCAAAGCTATGGTTTTTCCAGTAGTCATGGAGAGATGGACTATAAAGAAAGCTGAGTGCCGAAGAATTGATGCTTTTGAACTGTGGTGTTGGAGAAGACTCTTGAGAGTCCCTTGGAGTGCAAGGAGACCCTACCAGTTAATCCTAAAGGAAATCAGTCCTGAATATTCATCAGAAGGACTTATGCAGAAGCTGAAACTCCAATACTTTGGCCACCTAGTGCGAGGAACTGACTCATTTGGAAAGACTCTGATGCTGGGAAAGATTCAAGGTAGGAGGAGAAGGGTATGACAGAGGATGAGATGGTTGGATGGCATCACCGACTCGATGGACATGAGTTTGAATAAGCTCTGGGAATTAGTGATGGACAGGAATGCCTGGCGTGCTGCAGTCCATGGTGTCAAAAGAGTTGGACACGACTGAGTGACTGAACTGAACTCAATACAAAGTATGTGCTCAGTCACTTAGTTGTGTCCAACTCTTTCTGGCCCTATGGACTGTGGCCTGCCAGGTCTTTCTTTCCATGGAATTTTCCCAGCAAGAATACTGGAACGAGTTGCTATGTCCTACTCCAGATGATCTTCCTGACCCAAGGATCAAACCAGCATTTCTTGGATCTCTTGAAATGGGAGGCAGATTCTTTATCACCAGCACCACCTGAGAAGCCTCAGAGCAGGCAATGCAGGTTTGGGTGTCTTTCAGCTCAGGTTTGGCTCCCTGCTGTGCACTGAGTGGTGGTTATACCAGAAGGTCCTCTAGCTGCTGGGAGCTGCTCTCAGGGCCTGCAGGCTCAGGGGATGCCTGACAGGGGTCTTGAACTTCTGTTCTGGGTTGGATGGTCTCAGCCCAGGTCAGGGTAATGGCCTTCTCCTTGGCAGACAGTGCCTGCCTGGGGTCAGAGGTGTCAGCAAAGAGGACAAAGGCTGGTCAGGGGATGCTGGCTGCTGCTACTCCAGGACTGGTCCAGGATGGTCAGGGCGGCCTCCCTGGTGGGTAGAGGGAGCAGGGATTCCTCTCCAGCCAAGGACTCACATTCCTCCTATGTCTCCTCTGCTTTTAGCAAGGCTGGTCTGAGTGGATCCCCTGCTGTTGGCAAAGGCTCAAGGGGGACAGCTGGGGTTCTCCTTTGGAGTTGGGGAGACTCATGGATCATCCATCTGCCCCAGGGAAGCAGGTCTTCTGGAGCTGACAGGGCCCCTTGTACGGGCTGGGACATGCCTACCTCCCTGCTGTACACAGCCCAATCTCCAGCCTCAGCAGCCTCAGTGGCTTCAGTGATAGAGGAGGGGATGGGGAATCCAGCCACACCACCAGACCTGAAGGTCCCATGGGGAGGGTCCATTCAAAAGACCATGACAAGCTCTGGTTGGATTCTGTCCTACTCCCAAAGGGATGATCCAACTGGCTCCCCTGGGTATAGGGCAGGGCAACCAGCGAGCTCCCAGCTTCTCCTTGTCTTGGCTGGGCAGCTTCAGAATACCTTCAGAAAATCGACATTGAACCAGGGTGATGGGATGGAGGTCCTCACCACCTGTGGCTGCCCACTGTCCTGATGAAAACATCCAAAGGAGGTCCAGCAATTTATTTCCCTCCATCGGGGGCTGGGATGAGGTGGCTGAGGGTTGCTCCATGCTGTGGTGCCTGAGAGCTCCTGGATGGGAGGTCTGCAGGGTCTGCGGGCCTCCAGGGCTGCCATAGTGATTTGCTGCTCATGGCTTGGACCCCTGGACAAGGGGGGTGGCAGGAGTCCTCTCATCAAGTGGGGCCTTGGCTGGGGATACTGGTCTTGGGGAAGCAGGAAGAAGCCCTGGAAGCTGCAGGACTCTGGTCTTCTGGAAGCTTGGACTGTAGAGTTCAAACCTGGCACTGATTTATCTTGCTGGTATAGATCTGACAAGCCATGAGCAGCAAATCACAAGGGACTCATATATTATTATCTATAGATAATGCATCTGGCCAAAGGCTGGGATCTGCAGTGATGGGTAGTACAGACAGTATCTCATTGGAACCTCCAGGAAAACTGGAAATAATATACCACCTGTATTGCTGAACTTGTTTGTTAGGCCAGCTGTCTTGTTGTTCACACCGTCTTCACTGTTTCTGAACCCAGGGGAGGCAAGGCGTGAGCTAAGAGGCTGAAAGAAGACTCGAGGAGCTGTAGGAACTGCAGACATGTTTATTCTTTCCTGGCTGGCATGGCAGCCATAACATAGCGTCTCTCCTGGCTGACACAGCAGCCACGACGTAAGCATAATGTAGCCATGACATAGACATAACAGAACCTCACATAACATAACCATGAGGCTGCTCCAGTGTGGCCCCAATGGAGCAACAGCCAAGGCTTTCATGGTGAAGGCCATATAGGTGTACTGAAAATTTGCCTGTGACCAAGTGAGTACTTTGTGACGTGCATGCACAGTGCTATGAGTGATCTCAGCTGTTACAAAACCCTGCAAAGTCATTGTTTACAGAACATGGGGCAAGAGCACATGAGAGTGTGGGGCAAGAGAGCCTGACTGATGCCATCTTGTTAATTTCCCAAAATCACCCAAATGAGAAAAAACAGAAGCCATTTATTCAGAGCCTGCTCTAGCAAGGGAGTCGGTCACCATCACTCGCATTTGTCAGGGACTCAAAGGCAGGCAGAGAGTAGGGAAGAATTACAGGCAAAAAAAAAGGGAAAGTTTCAGGTATGCTATAATCGGAGGTTGTTTGCCTGAGGACCCTGGAGGGGTCCAGACAAGAAGCTAAGCATCTTGTATGATTGGTTTGGGGAACATACTTTCCTTTTTCTATTTAGTCTTGGGTTGGAAGCATATGCAACAAATAAGGAAGCTGGAAGTAACTGACCTATTCCTGACCCTTCTGGGATGATTGCTGTAGGGGTCTGGCTTACTAGGCTGGTTGCTACAGATTGTAGATTAGAGTTCTATTGTCATATATGGTCTGGCCATTGTCCGTTTGTATATTCAGTCTCTGAGGAGACATTAGTGTCTTGCCAAGAAAGTTCACAGTCTGGGTAAAGAAATAAGATGTACATTCAAAGATAAGACTGTGGCTGAGATAAGGTGATCCATCTGAAGGCAGGCTGAAGGTCAGGTGTAGGTGGAGTGAGGGTTGGGTTGTACTCAGGGGAGGTGTTGGGCTGTGGTCAGAGCAGAGTAAGGGGGTTGGCCAACGATAGGCTAGTGATATAAGGATGACTCAGTAATTCTGGCCCAATCTCTGAACAGCTCTAACTTAAGCTCTTTTTGCTTTCTCAATATCTCATTTGGCATTAAGAGACCTTCCCCCAGCTGCTGCGTTCATTTTGCAAGCAAATTTGGAAAGCTCAGCAGTGGCCACAGGACTGGAAAAGGTAAGTTTTTATCCCAATCCTAAAGAAGGGCAATGCCAAAGAATGTTCAAACTACTGCACAATTGCACTCAATTCACAATGCTAGCAAAATAATGCTCAAAATTCTCCGAGCCAGGCTTCAACAGTATGTGAACTGAGAAATTCCAGATGTACAAGCTGGATTTAGGAAAGGCAGAGGAACAAAGATCAAATTGCCAACATTTGTTGGATCATAGAAAAAGCAAGAGTATTCCAGAAGAACATCTACTTCTGTTCATTGACTAACCTTAAGTCTTTGACTGAGTGGATCACAGCAACTGTAGAATATTCTTTTTTTTTAAATTTTATTTTTACTTTATTCTACTTTACAATACTGTATTGGTTTTGCCATACATTGACATGAATCCGCCACAGGTGTATGTTCAGTTCAGTCGCTCGGTCGTGTCTGACTCTTTGCGACCCCATGAATTGCAGCATGCCAGGCCTCCCTGTTCATCACCATCTCTCGGAGTTCACTCAGACTCATGTCCATCGAGTCCGTGATGCCATCCAGCCATCTCATCCTCGGTCGTCCCCTTCTCCTGCTGCCCCCAATCCCTCCCAGCATCAGAGTCTTTTCCAATGAGTCAGCTCTTCTCATGAGGTGGCCAAAGTACTGGAGTTTCAGCTTTTGCATCATTCCTTCCAAAGAAATCCCAGGGCTGATCTCCTTCAAAATGGACTGATTGGATCTCCCTTGTAGTCCAAGGGACTCTCAAGAGTCTTCTCCAACACCACAGTTCAAAAGCATCAATTCTTCGGCGCTCAGCCTTCTTCACAGTCCAACTCTCACATCCATACATGNGCATCGAATTCGAGGCTTGGTGATCTGTGAGGCGACGTTTCCCGAGAATAGGCCTTTCTGGGGCCTAACAGCATCAGTCATTTAGAATAGTTATTCTAAAATATTGCCTCACTGATGAAAGGAGTGAAGCATTCCTGGCATGGGCCAAGAAGTGACTTACGTATAACATTTCCAATGAATATTTCACTTTTTAATTTGCATACATAGACACAAGCCAAAAGAAACCAGGAATGTAATTTCAGAATCTGTATATGAGAATTTCAAGGCTGAATGTCAAACACAAGAATTTAGAGAAGAAGAAGAAGAAAAAAAAAACAATGTCAAAGACAAAGGGATAATCATCCTTGTAACTTAATCTTTGCTCACATCCCAAATTATTGAAACAAATATCTTTTTAGGGCAGTATTGGTTATAAGGAATCTCGGTGGGTTTCCAGCTTCAGACTTTGCTTAAAATAAGGAAACTTAGTCCCTGCCCCAAATCAATGAATCAGAATATCTAATTTATGAGCCTGGAATGGAATCTCGGAAACTGAATTTTAAATAAACAGGCCTAGGGGATTCTGGTGCAGAGCACGTTTTGAGAAACCTTACCCTACAGCTGCAACACATTACATTTATCAGACGTTTTGGGAGCGGCTAAACGCTTTTTAAACTCAGTATAGAAAGAGAACAAACAGAGCGGCTGAGGCCAAGGCAGGTGGTGGGTCATTCTAAGACGCGGCGGCCTTGACCTGCCCTTCAGCGGCCTGCCAAACAGTATCCCTTGCTTCTCAAGCTTAATTCCACAAAAGCCCTTCTCGCCCTTTACTGGAAAGAACTACTAAGTTGACAGGAACATTCTTGTGAGGATTTTGCTACTGTTTTGGGGGACTTGTGTCTAATCGAGACTAACATGTCCAGGGCAACCCCATCTCCGTCTAACCCACCTTACACCCCAGGGCAAAGTCCAGAACATCCGACTCCAGCCCCTCGCACGTTCATGGTGGAGCTAACGCACTGAGCCTGGGCGAGCTGTCCCGACTTGTCGATAAATAGAAGTCAAAGGCCTCAAACTTTGGGTCTCCTTGTAGCTTGGTGTTTTTGCTTTGTTTACCTGAGAGTGATCAATTAATAACTGATGTTTACAGCAAACCTTGTCCTTCTTCTCTGGCCCGTCCTATCTTAGTATAATACTTTCCTAGGAATTTTTTTTTTTAAGTGGTACTTTAGAGTTTCTAACGGGGCAGCCTATGGTACAGTTTGTACACGCACACAGACAGGCACACACACACTTCAGATTCAACATAAAAATATCAGAGCATCCTAAGTAAAATTCTATAACTTGCACAAGTGCTCAAAACTATCTTCTCACACATCATTTTATTAGTGAACTGATATCAATTTGTGTTTTAAAAAACTTAAAAACATTCGAAAATTACAGACATATGAAATAAAAAGAATTAGGATAAAATCTAAATGCAAGCAAGGGTCAGGGAACCCAACAGACCCTGGAGAGAGGAAGAAAGAAAATGCACAACCTGAGATCCTCTATTGTTGGGATGTATATTTGTTTTTAAACCAAGTAGTCCTTATTCAAAGCCAACCAATTGTTCAGAACAATTGTAACTATTCCTGATCCTAATGTCAGGAAGGATATATTTTTCAGGGACCTTTGTAAATGGATCATTGTGTAACAGAGTCGGACTGTGCACAGAGGCTCCGTTTGACAGGGGCTATTGCACCAGCCTGCCCAGTGCTTCCTGGAGCTGGTCAGCTTGCTCGAAGCAAAGCAGAGGGGAACAGATGGTCTGCCTACACTGACCACCTAAAAATAATTTAAGGCACACACTCCCAAAGCCCTTGCCTACAGCAGATAAATGGACTCTAATTTTTAAAAAGACATGTTCTGCTGCTGCTGCTGCTAAGTCACTTCAGTCGTGTCCGACTCTGTGCAACCCCATAGACGGCAACCCACCAGGCTCCTCTGTCCCTGGGATTCTCCAGGCAAGAATACTGGAGTGGGTTGCCATTTCCTTCTCCCATAAATATTAAGAGCACAGATTCATGAGGCCAGGCTTCCAGCCTTTAAAAGTCCTCACCCTACTGCTATTAGTGGAATGACCGCAGACAAGTTATGTAGTCCTTATTAGCCTCAGTTTCTTTGTAGGGATGGTAACACTTAGTTCACAGGGTTTTGTGAGAATGGTACGTGTTACAGTGCCAGGCACATAGCAAGCATTATGTAAATGTAGTTATCCTATACAGGTCTTTGAACTGAACCATCTAAAATGTTCTTCTCCTAATTCTAGCGTATCGATAGATGGATGGGGGAGAGGGTTTTGCATCCTAAGTGGCGCTCTTGCACCAGCTGAGCGTCCTAAAATTCACCTCAGTTCTACCCAGTCTACGGGAGAAGGCAATGGTACCCTACTCCAGTACTCTTGCCTGGAAAATCCCATGGACGGAGGAGCCTGGTAGGCTGCAGTCCATGGGNAGCTGAGCGTCCTAAAATTCACCTCAGTTCTACCCAGTCTACGGGAGAAGGCAATGGTACCCTACTCCAGTACTCTTGCCTGGAAAATCCCATGGACGGAGGAGCCTGGTAGGCTGCAGTCCATGGGATTGCGAAGAGTCAGACATGACTGACTCATGACTTCATTTTTACTTTTCACTTTCATGCGCTGGAGAAGGAAATGGCAACCCACTCCAGTGGAGAATCCCAGGAAGCCTGGTGAGCTGCCGTCTATGGGATTGCAGAGTCGGAAACGACTGAAGCGACTTAGCAGCAGCAGCTACCCAGTCTAGTGGAGATAATGTCAGATCCCAGGGGGGAAGGGCTCCGTCCTCCAAGGCTGCCCTCAGCATCTGATGCCAACCACAAATCCAGGTGGTCCCTTGTTCTTTTCACTGATCACTGGCTATAAACCAGAGGCTCCTATCACCCCGTTCTTTGGGTTCAATTAATTTGCTAGAGCAGCTCACAGAACTCCAAGATATTTTATTTACTAGATTACTAGTTATTCAAAAAAAAAAAAACACACACAAAACAACCAAGTGAAAGAGATGTGTAAGGCAAGGTATGGAGAAGAGCTTGGAGCTCCCCTGCCTTCTCCAAGTGTGACTCTCCCAGAATCTCCACATGTTCACCAATCTGCAAGTCCTCCAAACTCTATCCTTTTGGGTTTCAATGGAGGCCTCATTACATGGATGTGGGTGATTAAATCACCTGCTACTGATAATTTATTCAATCTTCAGCCCCCTTTCCTCTCCCCAGAGATCAGGTGATTCCAACCTTCTTCTCACTGTTCGTTGCCCTGGAAACCAGCCCCCAGCCTCAGGTCCTTTCCTAAAGTCACTCCACTGGCATAAAGCCAATCTTCATGGAGCGGGGGTTGAAATGAATAACAAGGTACCCATTTCACCTTTAGGACTCAGAAGATTTCAGAAATCAAGGACATGATATGTGCATGCTTAGTTGCTTAATCGTGTCCAACTCTTTGCAACCCCGTGGACAGTAGCCAGCTTTCTCTGCCCATGGGCTTATCCAGGCAAGAACACTAGAGTGGGTTGACATTTCCTCTGGGGATCTTCCTCAGCAGGGATCAAACCCGTGGCTCCTGAATTGGCAGGTGGATTCCTTACCACTGGACCACCTAGGAAAGCTAAAGACCAGACACCAAATATTATAATGAGATATATTACCACACCTCTCATTGGTAAGGAAATTGCAAGCGTTTGAAGATCTCTGATCCAGGGAACACTGATAAAGACCAAATAAATGAGA
This sequence comes from Neotragus pygmaeus, assembly GCA_006410875.1. NCBI lineage: Eukaryota > Metazoa > Chordata > Mammalia > Artiodactyla > Bovidae > Neotragus > Neotragus pygmaeus. Next base: position 903,268 of record SJYV01050598.1, on the reverse strand, counting down.
AGTAATTTGGTCATATTTCTTATCAATTATAATATCACACATGGTATATATATATTTTTAGGGTTCAGTTTATCTATTCCTCAGAAAAAATTGACCCAAAATGTAGTGACTTAAAAGGCAAGTATTTTATTACATCTCTGAATTATATAGGACAGGATTTTGGTAGGGCTTACATGGGTAATTTTTCTGCTGCATTGACTGGGTCGTTTGGTGGCTGGGCTGAGCTGATCTGGGATGCAAAATGGCTTTATTCACATGTGTGGCACCTGGGCCCATCTTTCAGCAAGCTTACATGTGGTTTATCCAGATTAACAGCACCTGTGTAACGAATCCTCACATGGTGGCTTATGTTTTTCCCAAAATGCATGTTCCAAGAGATCCAGGTAGAAGCTGCAAGTCGTCTTAAGATTTGGCCCTATAAGTTCCAGAATATAACTTCTGCTGCATTCTGTTGTTGAAGCAAACATAGAAACAGATGGAGATTCAAGGGGGAAAGGGCTAGTCCACATCCCAGTGAGAAAAGTGAAGAATTTTATCTCATCAAGGACATACCCTTCCGGTCCAGCCCAGGACATGTGCACTACATCACTGCCTGGGAATGCATTCCCTCTTCAGCCTCACTAGTGCTGCTGCTGAACACAATTTAAACATTATTGGGGAAAAATTGTATTTGGGGACTTTTGGTCACACAAAGGATTGAGCTGTTAATCCTTTAATATTTTCTATCAATAAAGCTATTTTGTACTATAAGGCATGCACAGAATTTCTTGATTTTAAGATGGGCAGTCTTGACTTTCTCTTATGTGAATTGAACCACAAGAGAATTCAAGCCCTTAGAAACTGGTGACTGTGTTCTTAGGTATCTGTCACATCTTTGAAGCTATTGGATGTTATAAGAGATCATCGCCCAGCATCCAAAATGCAAGACCCATACATCAGCCAGTCTTCAGACTGTGTAGGTGGATTAGAAGATAAATGCACTGCATTTGAGATGGAAAATAAAATATCAAGGTTTAACTCACTGCAAAATGCCTACAAATGGAAGAAACCATGAGGAAGGCAGAGAATTGGCTTTCAGCTCATCAATAAAGGAAAAGTGGAGAGCCTCGTTTGTATTTTATTCAGGAGAAGTCTCGCAGTAGAGGATCCCAGATTGAATTTGTCTCTCACTGTCCAGGGGACATACAATTTTGCTTGTGTTTGTTTTCCTTGGTTATGTTTTTATTGTGAATTTGAATGTGCTTAGGTAGGGTATTTTCAAGAGGCAGGTTAGGTGGTCTGGTATTCCCATCTCTTTCAGAATTTTCCACAGTTTATTGTGATNTTTTAGTTCCTCTTCACTTTCTGCCATAAGGGTGGTGTCACCTGCATATCTGAGGTTATTGATATTTCTCCTGGCAATCTTGATTCCGGTTTGTGTTTCTTCCAGTCCAGCGTTTCTCATGATGTACTCTGCATATAAGCTAAATAAGCAGGGTGACAATATACAGCCTTGATGTACTCCTTTTCCTATTTGGAACCAGTCTGTTGTTCCATGTCCAGTTCTAACTGTTGCTTCCTGACCTGCATATAGGCTTCTCAAGAGGCAGGTTAGGTGGTCTGGTATTCCCATCTCTTTCAGAATTTTCCACAGTTTATTGTGATCCACACAGTCAAAGGCTTTGGCATAGTCAATAAAGCAGAAGTAGATGTTTTTCTGGAACTCTCTTGCTTTTTCCATGATCCAGCGGATATCTTACTTCACAAAAATCTGGCTTTCAGTTCATGGCTCGTGATGATCTTTGGAAGGTGTAGTGATGCCAGGACTCCAGTTAATTATTTTGTCTAAGGAGTGTTGGAGAGACATTTGTCATCTAAAATGTGATTTTAATTGGCCATACATTTAATTTTTAAAACCATTTTCCGACACATGTCTGGGGACACAATAAGGTTTTGACATGAAACTCTGTAACCTCTGATATGAGAAAACTATTGTAAGTGACTCAGTGTTAAAGAATATGCCTGCCAATGCAGGAGACATGAGTTTGATCCCTAGTGGGGAAGTTACCTGGAGAAGGGCATGGCAACCCACTCCAGTATTCTTGCTTGGAGAATCCCATGGACAGAGGAGCCAGATGGGCTACAGTCCATGGGTTCACAAAAAGACATGACTGAAGCAACTGAGAACACACACACACACACACACACACACACACATATATATACACATATGATTTTCTATAAATAAAATTATATTGTCTGTGCTATTCTTTTAGCGCGTGATGTGTGTGTATATGTTTCACTTCAGTTGGTGTACTGATCTTAAATCTAACAGGGCCTAATAGATATCTTACTTAAATATATATACTGAAGGCCTGGAGGGAGCCAGGTGAGTGAGGACAGGATACTCTGAACTGGGAAAAAGTCTTGGAAGAGCATGTCACCTGATAAAAATAAACAATATGAAAGTTCAAAATTATGTTTTATTTGGTAGCCTTACTAAGGACTATAGCCTTAGAAGGCAACTTGTCACATAGCTCTCAGGAACTGTTCCAGAGTGGTAATGGAGGAGCCAGAACACAGAAGAGTTTTAGCTAAAAAGAAAAAAAAGCCAAACATTGTAAAGTAAAATTTAAAAAAAATTAATTAATTAAAAAAAAACATTATTGCTAATTACGGAAGGGAGACCTCTAAAGTTAATGATTTAGTGTTTTTCTATATATAAGAAGATGTAAGAGTCTGACTTTATTGAAATCTTTGCTTTGCTGTACATCTTCAGTGTCCAGGGCCTGTATCCTGTTTTCTGCAGCCTGAATTCCCCTAAAGGTGCACAGTCGGGGTGGCTGCAGTAACTAATGTCTTTTGGGACACAGCAGCATTTGCTCACTAAAATGGTGAGTGACAAACTGTCCACAGTGTCTCAATTTAGTAATAAATTTGGTCAACTTTTGGGAGGCAAGGAAGTTCATGATCAATTTTGTCCCATTTTGCCAGGGAGATTCATTCCTATGTTGAGAATTCTGTTGATAGGCCACTCAATGTGTTAATTTTCAGATTAGGCCCTGTTGATAGTCTAAAACTCTCTGGATCTCCCATCTTACTAGTCTATTATGATTTGGGAAAGAATTTCCCTTGTTCCTTCTTCCCATAATAGTTGCACTATTACAAATATTCTATATGTCAAGTTATATATATATATGTGTGTGTGTGTGNATTGCCTTTCTTTGGAATTGGAATGAAAACCGACCTTTTCCAGTCCCGTGGCCACTGCTGAGTTTTCCAAATTTGCTGGCATATTGAGTGCAGCACTTTCACAGCATCATCTTTCAAGATTTGAAATAGCTCTACTGGAATTCCATCACCTCCACTAGTTTTATTCATAGTGATGCTTTCTAAGGCCCACTTGACTTCACATTCCAAGATGTCTGGCTCTAGATTAGAGATCACATCATCATGATTATCTGGGTCATGAAGATTTTTTTGGTACAGTTCTTCCATGTATTCTTGCTACCTCTTCTTAATATCTTCTGCTGTTAGGTCCATACCATTTCTGTCCTTTATCGAGCCCATCTTTGCATGAAATGTTCCCTTGGTATCTCTAATCTTCTTGAAGAGATCTCTAGTCTTTCCCATTCTGTTCTTTTCCTCTATTTCTTTGCATTGATCACTGAAGAAGGCTTTCTTATCTCTTCTTGCTATTCTTTGTAACTCTGCATTCAGATGCTTATATCTTTCCTTTACGAGCTCCCAATCCTGAATCCCCCTCCCACCTCCCACTCCATATCATCTCTCTGGATCATCCCCTTGCACCAGCCCCAAACATCCTGTATCCTGTATCGAACATAGACTGGTGCTTCGTTTCTTACATGGTATTCTTAAAGAGATCGGAATACCAGACCACCTGACCTGCCTCCTGCAAAACCTGTGTTCATGTCAAGAAGCAACAGTTAGAACTGGACATGGAACAATGGACTGGTTCCAAATTGGGAAAGGAGTATGTCAAGGCTGTATATTGTCACCCTGTTTATTTAATTTATATGCAGAGTACATTATGAGAAATGTGCACTGGATGAAACACAACCTGGAATCAAGATTGCTGGGAGAAATGTCAATAACCTCAGATACCTAGATACCACCACCCTTATACCAGAAAGTGAAGAGGAACTATAGAGCCTCTGGCTAAAGATGAGAGAGGAGAGTGGAAAAGCTGATTTAAAACCCAACGTGGCAAATAGACAGGGAAACAATGAAAACAGTGACAGATTTTATTTTCTTGGGTTCCTGAACCACTGCAGGTGGTGACTGCAGCCATGAGATTAAAAGACACTTGCTTCTCAGAAGAAAAGCTATGACAAACCTAGGCAGCTTATTAAAAAGCAGAGACATCACTTTGCCGACCAAGGTCTGTATGTATAGTCAAAGCTATAATTTTTCAAGTAGTCATGTATGGATGTGAGAGTTAGATCATAAAGAAGGCTGAGCACTGAAGAACTGATGCTTTTGAACTGTGGTGGGTTATTTAAAAATTTTTATTATTTTTAAAAATTATTTATTTTAATTGGAGGCTAATTACAATATTGTAGTGGTTTTTGCCATATATTGACATGAATCAGCCATGGGGGTACATGTGTTTCCCATCCTGAGCCCTACTCCCACCTCCCTCCCCATTCCATCCCTCCAGGTCATCCCAGTGCACAGCCCTGAGCATCCTGTCTCATGCATCGAACCTGGACTGGTGATCTGTTTCACATATGATTATAGACATGTTTCAATGCTATTCTCTCAAGTCATCTCACTCCCACCTTCTCCCACAGAGTCCAAAAGACTGTCCTATACATCCGTGTCTCTTTTGCTGTCTCTCATATAGGGTTATTGTTACCATCTTTCTAAATTCCATATATATGCAGTAGTATACTGTATTGGTGTTTTTCTTTCTGGTTTAATTCGCTCAGAAAATAGGCTCCAGTTTTGTCCACCTCATTAGAACTGATTCAAATGAATCCTTTTTAATGGCTGAGCAATATTCCATTGTGTGTAGGTACCACAGCTTTCTTATCCATTCGTCTGCTGATAGACATCTAGGTTGATTCCATGTCCTGGCTATTATAAACAGTGTTGCAATGAACATTGGGGTACACGTGTCTCTTTCAATTCTGGTTTCCTCAGTGTGTATGCCCGGCAGTGGGATTGCTAGGTCATATGGCAGTTCTGTTTCCAGTTTTTTAAGGAATTTCCACACTGTTCTTCATAGTGGCTGTACTAGTTTGCATTCCCACCAACAGTGTAAGAGGGTTCCCTTTTCTCCATAACCTCTCCCAGCATTTATTCTTTGTAGACTTTTGGATAGCAGCCATTCTGACCGATGTGTGATGGTACCTCATGTGGTTTTGGTTTGCATTTCTGTGATAAAGAGTGATGTTGAGCATCTTTTCATGTATTTGTTAGCCATCTATATGTCTTTGGAGGAATGTCTATTTAGTTCTTTGGCCCATTTTTTGATTGGGTCATTTATTTTTCTGGAATTGAGCTGCAGGAGTTGCCTGTATATTTTTGAGATTAATTCTCTGTCAGTTGCTTTGTTTGTTATTATTTTCTCCCATTCTGAAGGCTGTCTTTTCACCTTGCTGATGGTTTCCTTCATTGTGCAAAAGCTTTTATGTTTAATTAGGTCCTGTTTGTTTATTTTTGCTTTTATTTCCATTACACTGGGAGGTGGGTCATAGAGGATCCTGATGTGATTTATGTCAGAGAGTGTTTTGCCTATGTTTTCCTCTAGGAATTTTATAGTTCCTGGTCTTATGTTTAGATCTTTAATCCATTTTGAGTTTATTTTATTAAAAATTTATTTTAATTGGAGGTTAATTACTTTATAATATTGTATTGGTTTTGCCTTATATCATCATGAATCTGCCACAGGTATACACGTGTTCCCCATCCTGAATCCCCCTCTCTCCTCCCTCCCTGTACAGTCCCTCTGGGTTGTCTCAGTGCACCAGCCCCAAGCATCCAGTATCATGCATCGAACCTGGACTGGCGATTCATTTCATATATGATATTATACATGTTTCAATGCCATTCTCCCAAATCATCCCACCCTCTCCCTCTCCCACAGAATCCAAAAGACTGTTCTATACATCTGTGTCTCTTTTTCTGTCTCTCATACAGGGTTATCATTACCATCTTTCTAAATTCCATATATATGTGTTAGTATACTTTTGTGTATGGTGTTAGAAAGTGTTCTAGTTTCATTCTTTTACAGTGGTTGACCAGTTTTCCCAGCACCACTTGTTAAAGAGATTGTCTTTTCTCCATTGTATATTCTTGCCTTTGTCAAAGATAAGGTGTCCATAGGTGCATGGATTTCTCTCAGGGCTTTCTGTTTTGTCCCGTTGATCTATGTTTCTGTCTTTGTGCCAGTACCACACTGTCTTGATGACTGTAGCTTTGTACTATAGCCTGAAGTCAGGCAGGTTGATTCCTCCAGTTCCATTTTTCTTACTCAAGGTTGCTTTGACTATTTGATGTTTTTTGTATTTCCATACAAATTGTGAAATTATTTGTTCTAGTTCTTTAAAGAATACCATTGGTAGCTTGATAGGGATTGCATTGAATCTATAGATTGCTTTGGGTAGTATACTCATTTTGCTATTTTGATTTTTCCAATCCATGAACATGGCATATTTCTCCATCTGTTTGTGTTCTCTTTGATTTCTTTCATCAGTGTTTTATAGTTTTCTATATATAGGTCTTTTGTTTCTTTAGGTAGATTTATTCCTAAGTATTTTATTCTTTTCATTGCAGTGGTGAATGGAATTGTTTCCTTAATTTTCTCTTTCTGTTTTCTCATTGTTAGTGAACAGGAATGCAGGGGATTTGTCTGTGTTAATTTTATATCCTACAACTTTACTATGGTCGTTGATTAGCTCTAGTAATTTTCTGGTGGAGTCTTTAGGATTTTCTATGTCATCTGCAAACAGTGAGAATTTTACTTCTTCTTTTACCAATTTGGATTCCTTTTATTTCTTTTTCTACTCTGATGACTGTGGCTAAAACTTCCAAAACTATGTTGAATAGTAGTGGTGAGAGTGGGCACCCTTGTCTTGTTCCTGACTTTAGGGGAAATGCTTTCAATTTTTCACCATTGAGAATAATGTTTGCTGTGGGTTTGTCATATATAGCTTTTATTATGTTGAGGTATGTTCCTTTTATGCCTGCTTTCTGCAGGGTTTTTTTTAAATCATAAATGGATGTTGAATTTATGGATTAAAAATCCATAAATAAACCCTCTACTGAGGCTTTCTCTGCATCTAGTGAGATAATCATATGGTTTTTATCTTTCAATTTGTTAATGTGGTATATTACATTGATTAATTTGTGGATATTAAAGAATCCTTGCATCCCTGGGATAAAGCCCACTTGGCTATGATATATGATCTTTTTAATATGTTGTTGGATTCTGTTTGCTAGAATTTTGTTAAGGATTTTTGCATCTATGTTCATCAGTGATATTGGCCTGTAGCTTTCTTTTCTTGTGGCATCTTTGTCTGGTTTTGGTATTAGGGTGATGGTGGCCTCATAGAATGAGTTTGGAAGTGTTGAAGAAGACTTTTGAGATTCCCTTGGATTGCAAGGAGACCAAACAAGTCAGTCATAAAGGAAATCAATCCTGAATATTCATTGGAAGGATTGATGCTGAAACTGAAGCTCCAATACTTTGGCCATCTGATGCGAAGAGCTGACTCATTAGAAAAGACCCTGATGCTGGGAAAGATTGAAGGCAGGAGGAGAAAGGGATGAGAGAGGATGAGATGGTTGGATGGCACCGCTGACTCAGTAGACATGAGTTTGAGCAAGCTCTGGTAGATGGCAAAGGACAGGGAAGTCTGAAATGCTGCAGTCAATGGGGTCACAAAGAGTTGGACATGATTGAAGAATGAACAGCATGAACAAATGTCCAGACTGAGCGACTGAACAACAATAACAACCCCAACTGCACCTGGTACATTTAGGGGATAATTTTAGATATAGTCTAGTTTTGGGGAGGAAGTGGCATGACTTTGATAACAGTGTGGCTAGGCAAAATTATACCGTGTAGTCTTTCTCTGCTGCTGCTGCTAAGTCGTTTCAGCCGTGTCCAACTCTTAGCGACCCCGTGGACTGCAACCTACCAGGCTCCTCCGTCCATGGGATTTTCCAGGCAAGAGTACTGGAGTGGGGTGCCATTGCCTTCTCCGAATCCAGATGCTATGATTCTGCAAACCTCCCAGGTTAGTAGGAGTGAGGAGGTGGTAGGAATGATAGGGACCTTGTTCCTGTCATTGTGTTGTTTAATGCATTTCCTTCTCCTTAAAAGATTGTTCCTCAGAAGAAAAGTTATGACAAAGCTAGACAGCTTATTAAAAAGCAGAGACATCACTTTGTTGTCCAACGTCTGTATAGTCAATGAACACTCACTGTGCAGGATCATAGAGGGCACTGGGAAACATAGGTGAGAGAGTGGCATTTCAACTGAGATTGGATTTTCAGAAATATCAAGTTTTTGAAGTGAAGATAAATGCACTTCAGGCATATGAAAAAGCATGTAGAAAAGTCTCAGCTCAGGAAAATCTTAGAATTCTGAACTTAGAGCAGAGTATGAGGATTGAGGGCATGAGTTGAAGCTAGAGAGGAAGCTGGTGAAAACACAGGGATGTAGATATCTGTGTATCTGTATTTAACTTCAATGCTCCACATAATGAAATTTTGTCAAGTAAACTTTTAATTAAAGTATAACATACATAAAGAAAAAGGAATAGCTCATAGGTAGATAACTTGCTGAACTTTCATAAAGTAAGCACACCTGTGTAGCAATTGCCCAGCTCAAGAAGTACAATGTTAACACATTCTCATCCCACGGTGGCCAACTGGCCCTTCGCAATTGGCAGTCCTAGTGAGGCCCCTTGGTTATGGTCTCCTGCAGGATGGCCATCTTTCCTTTGAGTCCTCACCTGGATTGGTAACATAGTCATGGTTTTCTCTCCCACTAGACTCGAGGCTCCTTGAGGGCGAGAGCATGGTGGTTCAGTTCATCCTTGGGTTACATTCTGGGCTTGGGCCGCTCATCATGACTGACCCACTGATCATCCAAGGTAGAAGCCACTCTTTTGACTATGAACTTGACGAATCTACATGCTTCCTGGTTACGTGAAATTTCTAGATGTCCAGCAAATACTTGCTGAAGTAATAAATGAATATTAGCTGGTCTCAATTTTAATTCCATGTAACAGTTTAAGCCAGCTGAACTGAACAGAAGCAAGCAGTTATTGTGGTCACCTTTAATCTATTCAAAAACAAAGTTAAAGTAGATATGATACATAAGTTTTTTTTTTTTTTTTTCCAAGAGTCTTTGAGTATGAAGAAGCTGGGCAAGGAGCGTTTGGCAAAGGGATAATTTTCCCTTTTGTGGTCACATTTTGGCTGCACTCCCCTAGTTTTATTATTTTTTTTAAATTACAACATTATTGATGTAGTTCATATGCCATACAATTCACCAATTTAAAGAATATAATTCAGGGTGTTTTATTAGATGTGAACAATTATTACCAAAGTCATTACTTACTCTTCCACATCTACCAAAACAAAATTCCTACCCATAAGCAGTCACTTCCTTATACTTACCCTCACTCCTAGGCAATCACTAATCTACTTTTTATATCCATAGCCTTGCCTGTTCTGAACATTTCATATAAATGGAATAGTATATGTCTTTTGTGACCAGCTTCTTTTACCTTGCTTAATATTTTCAAGATTCATCTATGTTTCAATTTATTTCAGTACTTCATTCCTGTTTGTAGATGAATATTACTCCATTCTATTTAAAGTAGCTGATTTAAAGTCTTTGTCCAGTTAGTTCGTCATCTGGATTTCTCAGGCACAATTTCTATTGATTGCTCTTTTTTTCTGTGTATGGTACATACACTCTAGTTTTTTTTTTTTTTTTGTATGTTTCCTAAATTTTTGCTGAAATCTGTACATTAAAAAATACAATATGGCAAGTTCGGAAATTAGATTTTTCCCTCTCTTCCCCATCAGAGTTAGTTTTTGTTGCTGTTTGTTGTAAATGTTGTTTGTTTAATGACTTTTCAGAACTAATTCTGTAAAGTATGTGTTTTTGTCATGTGTGGCTACTGAAATCTCTGCTTGGTGGCTTAGTTGTCAGTTAATGAATGGAGAATTTCTTAGATAAGCCTTTTAGTCTTTGCCAAAGGGATATGTGTTCATGTTACGGCACAAACTTAACACTAAGCCAGGCAATACCCCTCCCTCCTTCTCTTGCCCTCACTAGCTCGTGTAGTTCCTTCAAGTCAGCCAGAGATGAGAGGTCTTCTCAAGCTTTTTCTGAGCGTGTGCACAGCCCTCCGCATGCAAATTGTCTTCTAGATTTCCAGGAATATGTCAGAAAATTTCCAGGTCCTCATGGATATCTCATCTTAAGGTTTTCCTTTTAAAATTTTTGGCTAGTCTAATGTTTGCTCCAATTGCTATCCACCACCATAGATAGCATGAATAAGCGTTTTGCTTTTAATTGTTTTTCCTATTTGGAAAGCACTGAGTCAGATCAAATACAGACAGCCTTGCAAGCCTGCAGATCTTCCAAGAAAGCATCAAACCAATAAAATTATGACAATTCTTTAGGACTGTAGTTTTGAAAGAGCTCTAGCTTTGTTGTGGTCCTTGTGACAGTCAAGCAGCTACCTTACACTGAGAATGTGGGTTGTTACTTTTTAAGACTATTGTGGAGTTGGAGAGTGGGGAATGGATTGAGGGTAGGTTAAATTGCGTCAGGGCTCACTGTTCTTAATGGGACTCACTTATTCTCTTTGAATAAATACCTTTAATAATAAACTCTGATTAATTTCCAGTGAAGTCCATTTTGGACATTCGTTGTTGTTATTCAGTCTTCAATTGTGTCCGACTCTTTGTGACCCCATGGATTGCAGTACTTCAGGCTTCCCTGTCCTTCACCATCTCCCAGAGCTTGCTCAAACTCATGTCTACTGAGTCAGTGGTGCCATCCAACCATTTCACCCTCTGTCATCCCCTTTTCTCACGCCTTCAATCTTTTCCAGCATCAGGGTCTTTTCCAGTGAGTCAACTCTTTGCATGAGGTGGCCAAAGTATTGGAGATTCAGCTTCAGCATCAGCATCAGTCCTTCCAATGAATATTCAGGATTGATTTCCTTTAAGACTGACTGGTTTGATTTCCTTGCATTCCAAGGGACTCTCAAGAGTCTTCTCCAACACCACAGTTCAAAAGTATCAATTCTTCAGCACTCAGCCTTCTTTAAGATCTAACTCTCACATCCATACATGACTACTGGAAAAACCATAGCTTTGACTATACATATGGACCTTGCCGACCTTGGTTGGCAAAGTGATGTCTCTGCTTTTTAATAGGCTGTCTAGGTTTGTCATAGTTTTTCTTCTGAGGAGCAAGCATCTTTTAATCTCATGGCTGCAATACCATCTGCAGTGGTTCTGGAACCCAAGAAAATAAAGTCTGTCATTGTTTTCATTGTTTCCCTGTCTATTTGCCATGAAGTGATGGAACTGGATGCCATGATCTTTGTTTTTTGAATGTTGAGTTTTAAATCAGCTTTTCCACTCTCCTCTCTCACCTTTAGCCAGAGGCTCTATAGTTCCTCTTCACTTTCTGGTGTAAGGGTGATGGTATTTGGGTATCTGAGGTTATTGACATTTCTCCCAGCAATCTTGATTCCAGGTTGCATTTCATCCAGTGCACATTTCTCATGATGTACTCTGCATGTAAGTTAAATAAGCAGGGTGACAATATACAGCCTTGATGTACTCCTTTCCCAATTTGGAACCAGTCCATTGTTCCATGTCAAGTCCTAACTGTTGCCCCTTAACCTGAATACAGGTATTGCAGGAGACAGGTCTGGTGGTCTGATATTCCTATCTCTTTAAAATTTTTATTTATTTATTTTATTTGGAAGCTAATTGCTTTACAATTCTGTGGTAGTTTTTGCCATATATCCCCATCTCTTTAAGAATTTTCCACAGTTTGTTTTGATCCACACAGGCAAAGGTTTTATTTAGCGTAGTCAATGAAGCAGAAGTAGATGTTTTTCTGTAATTCTTTTGCTTTTTCTGTGATCCAGTCAATGTTGGAAATTTGTTCTCAGGTTCCTTTGTCTTTTTAAAATCCAGCTTGAGTATCTGGAAATTCTCAGTTCACATACTGTTGAAGCCTAGCTTAATTTTGGACATATGACTTCCAAAATTGTAAGATTATAAATTTGCATTGTTTTAAGCTACTAAATCCATGATAATTTGTTATAGTAGCAATGGGAAGCAAATATTTTGAATGTTTTTGAATTCAAAAAATTGGTTTTTGAATTTGGGCAGTGACTGGAGGTTGGAGAAAGTTTTAGGAGCATTAATCTAGGAAAAAAAGCTAGATTGCTGAATAGATTGTTAGTAGAAATATGGATGTTAAAAGCTTTGTCAGTGATAACTCAGAAGAAAATGAGAAGCATGGTAGAGGAAATCTCAGCTGCCTTTTTTGCTGCATAGTTGCTAAGTTGTATCCAACTCTTTTGCAACCCCATGGACTGTAGCCCACCAGGCTCCTCTTGTCCATGCTATTTTACAGGCAAGAATACTGGAGTAGTCTGCCATTTCCTTCTTCAGGGGACCTTTCTGACTCAGGGATTGAACCTGTGTCAACTGCATTGGCATGTGGATTCTTTACTACTGAGACACCAGGGAAGCCTTATAGGATATATAAATAATCATAAGCAGAAATTTTTGTGTTTTTCTGTTTTTGTTTGAGAAGGAAGGATTTATTACTTGCAGCCAGTAAGAAGAACACTGAGGATCTTTCCCAGTGTAGTGTCTCCATGAACAGAATTTTGATAGAAACATGTATATTAAAAGTACTGCTTTGAACCTGGACTGGTGACCCAGAGGGATGGTACGGGGAGGGAGGAGGGAGGGGGATTCAGGATGGGGAACACGTGTATACCTGTGGCGGATACATGTTGATGTATAGCAAAACCAATACAATATTGTAAAGTAATTAACCTCCAATTAAAATAAATAAATTTATATTAAAAAAAGTACTGCTGGTGAGGGCTTCGATGGAAATGAGAAATATATTATTGGAAACCATTGGAAAGGGAATTAGCTAAAAGCTTACTGAATTGTGTTCTGCAGTTACATGGAAAGCAAAGCTTGCAAATGATGAATTTAGATATTTAGCTGAGTTTCCAAGCCAGGTGCTAAATGTGTGGTCTGATTTCTTTTTGCTTCTTATAGAAAATACTAAAGAAAGATATAAGTTGAGGAAATAATTGTTAAGTGAAAAGGAACCAGAACTTAATGATTTGGGAAGTTGTCAGCTTACCCAGATGACAAAGGAAGCTAAAATTAGGAGATTCAATGTCAGGAAATCACAGTCTAGAGAGAAATCGAAGACTGTAGATCAGCAACTTTTGTTAGTGCCTTGAAAAGCTCAAAGTTCAGAGTTTCTGATCTTACAGAGGGTTCTTCAAGGTGCATGACTCANGGCAAAGTAATGTCTCTGCTTTTGAATATACTATCTAGGTTGGTCATAACTTTTCTTCCAAGGAGTAAGCGTCTTCTAATTTCATGGCTGCAGTCACCATCTGCAGTGATTTTGGAGCCCCAAAATATAAAGTCTGACACCGTTTCCACTATTTCCCCATCTATTTCCCATGAAGTGATGGGACCGGATGCCATGATCTTTGTTTTCTGAATGTTGAGTTTTAAGCCAACTTTTTCACTCTCCTCTTTCACTTTCATCAAGAGGCTTTTTAGCTCCTCTTCATTTTCTGCCATAAGGGTGGTGTCATCTGCATATCTGAGGTTATTGATATTTCTCCCGGCAAACCTCAAGGCTGTATATTGCCACCCTGCTTATTTAACCTGTATGCAGAATACATCATGAGAAATGCTGGACTGGAAGAAACACAAGCTGGAATCAAGATTACCGGGAGAAAAACACATAGTTTGACCAATTAAAGCACCTTTTGGAATAAGCCCCTGACAGAATGGGAGAAGCAACTGAAAAAGGCATCTTGTTCCTATGCTTTCTCATTTCTCTTCTACTTCCCTTCCCATCCCCCTGGCCCCCTTCAAAACCCCCCCTGCCTTTTTGGTCATAGTTCAGATTTAGAGGGAAGCATGATGGGAATAAATCATATCTGTTATGGTATCCTGGTAGCTGTAGGGATCCAGCTCCCAGCTATGCAATCAGGACCCCAGAGCCAAGGCCAAGCCCGAGAGGCAGACATGCACTCAGAGACGTTTGGGTGGGTTCCCAAGTCTGAGAAAGGGAGGAAGGAAAGGGGCTGCCTGGAGCCCAGGGGATGGGAAGGGCCAGGGACTATCAGGGAGCCCCACAGTAGATGTGGGAGGAAGGGGTTTGCTTGAGGGGAGCAGGGAACGCAGGATGGAGAGAGCAGTGTGATCTGGTGTACCCCTCACTTCTGGAGCCTGGTGGCATGAGGGGCTGTGAGTATAAGCTAAGGAGCATTGAGACAGCAACCTGACCAGGGTCACTAATACTATTCTGTGAGCCCTGGAAATAGTGACTGTGTGGGTCCTGGAGGAGAGGCTGGGGCAAAAAAGGAAATACATGGCAGATGTAATGTGGTGAAAGTAGCCAGTGGGTCAGTTTGTAAGACCCTCTGGCACCTCTCAGAATCACTTAGCAAGTAAAGCGAGAGGGAGTGTCCTTCAAGAACAGGTGGACCAAGCACTGGCAGCATATGCATCCTTCCTGTCAAAAGGATCCCACTTGTACCCATGGATGAGAAAAAAGCAGGGGAAATTGATTCACAGGAGAGTAGAAGAAAGAATGAAAGTAAATTTGGGGGGAAGCTATATACCTGGCATGGTATAAGGTACTTTACACATGATTCATTTTATTTCAGCAAGTACTCACTCATTTGTTCATTCATGTATTTATGTGGTCATTCAACAAACATTTACTGAGAATCTTCTATCTATTAGGTACTTTTCTAGGCAGCAGGGATAAGTCAATGAAAGATGGCCCATTCCTTCCAGAGTTTACTCTTGAGGTCTTGAGGTGAAGACACTAATGGGAAAGTCCTCTCAGACTGGATGGTCATGGGGGCTTTAAAAAAATTAATATATTTTAAAGTTAATGGATAATTGCTTTACAGAATTTTGTTGTTTTCTGTCAAACATCAACATGAATCAGCCACGAGTATACATATGTTTCCTCCCTCATGAATCTCCTTCCCATCTCCCTTCCCATCCCACCCCTCTAGATTTACACAGAGCCCCTGTTTGAGTTTCCTGAGACAAACAGCAAATTTCCATTGGCTATCTATTTTACATATGTTAATATCAGTTTCTGTGTCACTCTCTCCATACATCTCACCCTCTCCTCACCTCTCCCTGTGTCCATAAGTCTGTTTTCTCTGTCTGTTTCTCTATTGCTGCACTGCAAGTAAATTCGTTGGTACCATCTTTCTAGATTCCATATATATACATCAGTATATGATATTTCTCTTTCTTTTTCTGACATACTTCACTCTGTATGAAAGGCTCTAGGTTCATTCACCTCATTAGAACTGACTCAAATGTGTTCCCTTTTATGGCTGAGTAATATTCCATTGTATACATGTACCACAGCATCTTTATCCATTTATCTGTCAATGGACATCTAGTTTGCTTCCATGTTCTGGCTATCATAAATAGTCCTGCAATGAACACTGGGGTACATGTGTCTTTTTTTCAATCTCGGGTTCCGCAGGGTATATGCCTAGGAGTGGGACTGCTGCATCATATGGTGGGTTTATTCCTAGTTTTTCAAAGAATCTCCATACCATCTTTCATAGTGTCTGTATTAATTTACATTCCCACCAACAGTGCAAGAGTGTTCCCTTTTCTCCATACCCTCTTCTGCAACATTTTATTGTTTGTAGACTTTGTTGATGGCCATTCTGAGAGGTGTGAGGTGGTATCTCATTGCAGTTTTGATTTGCATTTCTCTAATAATGAGTGATGTTGAGTATCTTTTCATGTTTATTCAGTTCAGTTCAGTTCACTCAGTCGTGTCTGACTCTTTGCGAACCCATGAATCACAGCATGTCAGGTCTCCCTGTCCATCACTAACTCCCGGAGTTTACTCAAACTCATGTTTGTTAGCCATTTGTATGTCTTCTTTGGAGAAATGTCTGTTTAGGCCTTTTTTCACACTGATTGATTGGGTAGTTTGTTTTTTTCTGGTATTTACTTGTATGAGTGGCTTGGATATTTTGGAAATTAAACCTTGTCAGTTGTTTCCTTTGCTATTTTCTTCCATTCTGAGGGTTGTCTTTTTACCTTGTTTATAGGTTTTTTTTTTTTTTTTTTTGCTGTGCAAAACTTTTAAGTTTAATTAGGTCCCACTTGTTTATTTTTGTTTTATTTCCATTACTCTGGGAGGTCGGTCACAGAAGATCTTGCTTTGATTTATGTCACTGAGTGTTCTGCTTATGTTTTCCTCTTAGAGTTTTATAGTTTCTGGTATTACATTTAGCTCTTTCATCCATTTTGAGTTTATCTTTGAGTATTACATGTAACTGTCTACTTGTCCCAGCACAACTTATTGAAGAAGCTATCTTTGTCCCATTGTATATTCTTGCCTCCTTTGTCAAAAATAAGCTATCCATAGGTGTGTGGGTTTATTTCTGGGCTTTCTATCTTGTTCCATTGGTCTATATTTCTGGTTTTGTGTCAGTAACATACTGTCTTGATGACTGTAGCTTTGTTGTATCATCTGAAGTCAGGAAAGGTAGATACTTCCAGCTCCATTCTTTCTCAAGACTGCTTTGGTTATTCAGGGTCTTTTATGTTTCCATATGGATTGTGAAATTTTTTGTTCTAGTACTGTGAAAAATGCTATTGGTAATTTGATAGGGACTGCATTGAATCTGTAGATTGCGTTTGGTAGTATAGTCATTTTCATAATATTGACTCTTCCTACTTAGGAACATGGAATATCGCCTCACCTGTTAATGTTGTCTTTGATTTCTTTCATCAGTGTCTTATAATTTTTTGTATACAAGCCTTTTGTTTCCTTAGGTAGTTTTATTCCTAGATATTTCACTCTTTTGGTTGCAATGGTGAATGGGATTGACTCCTTAATTTCTCTTTCTGGTTTTTCATTGTTAGTGTATAGAAATGCAAGTGATTTCTGTGTATTGATTTTGTATCCCATGACTTTGCTAAATACACTGATTAGCTCTAGTAATTTTCTAATAGTTTCTTTTGGGTTTTCTATGTATAGTTATCATGTCATCTGAAAACAGTGAGAGTTTTACTTCTTTTCCCATCTGGATTCCTTTTATTTATTTTTCTTCTCTGATTGCCACAGCTAGAACTTCCAAAAATGTATTAAATAATAGTAGAGAGAGTGGACACCCTTGTCTTATTCCTGATCTTAGGAGGAATGCTTTCAATTTTTCACCATTGAGAATGTTTGCTGTGGACTTATCATATATGGCCTTTACTATGTTGAGGAGGTCCCTTCTATGTTCATTTTTTGAAGAACTTTAATCATAAATGGGTGCTGAATTTTGTCAAAGGCTTTTTCTGGATCCATTGTGATTATCATGTGGTTTTTATCTTTCAGTTTGTTAATATGGTTTATCACATTGATTGATTTGAATATATTGAAGAATCCTTGTATTCCTGGAATAAACCTGACTTGATTATGGTGTATGAACTTTTTAATGTGTTGTTGAATTCTGTTTGCTAGAATTTTGTTGAAGATTTTTTCATCTATGTTCATTGGTGATATTGGCCTATAGTTTTCTTTTTTGTGTGTTGTCTTTGTCTGCTTTTGGTATCAGGATGATGGTGGCCTCATAGAATTAGTTTGGAAATGTTCCTTCCTTTGCAATTTTTTAAAAGGGTTGTAGAAGGATAGCCATTAGCTCTTCTCTAAATGTCTGATAGAATTTACCTCTGAAGACATTTAGTGCTGAGTTTTCATTTTTTGGGTGATTTTTGATCACAGTTTTGATTTCAGTGCTTGTAATTGGGTTGTTCATAATTTCTATTTCTTCCTATTTTAGTCTTGGAAAATTGAACTTTTCTAAAAATCCATCCATCTCTTTCAGGTTATCCATTTTATTGCCATATAGTTGTTTATAGTAGTCTTTTATAATCCTTTGTATTTCTGCATTGCCTGTTGTAATCTCTCCTTTTTCATTTCTAATTTTTTGAATTTGATTCTTCTCTCTCTCTCCTTTTTTTTTTTTTAACTGATAAGTCTGGCTAAAGGTTTGCCAATTTTATCTTCTAAAAGAATCAGTTTTTAGTTTTATTAATCTTTACTATTTTTTCATTTCTTTTTCATTTATTTCTGCTCTGATGTTTAGGATTTCTTTCTTTCTCCTAATTTTGTTGTTTGTTTGTTCTTCTTTTTCCAGCTGTTTTAGGTGTAAATTTAGGTTGTCTATTAGATGTTTTTCTTGTTTCTTGAGTTAGGATTGTATTGCTATAAACGTCCCTCTTAGAACTGCTTTTGCTGCATCCCATAGGTTTTGAGTTGTTGTGTTCCCATTGTCATTTGTTTCTAGGAATTTTTTGATTTCCCTTTTGATTTCTTCAGTAACCTGTTCATTATTTAGAAATGTATTGTTTAATCTCCATGTATTTGTGTTTTTACAGTTTTTTTTTTTGTAATTGATATCTAGTCTCATAGAATTGTGATTGGAGAAAATCTTGGTATGATTTAAATTTTCTCAAATTTACTGAGCTTTGATTTGTGATGTGGTCTATCCTGGAGAATGTTCCATGTGCACTTGAGAAGAAGGTGTATTCTTCTGCATTTGAATGGAAAGTCCTGAAAGTATCAATGAGACCCATCTCATCTAATATATCATTTAAGACTTGTGTTTCCTTATTAATTTTCTGATTTGATGATCTGTCCTTTGGTGTGAGTGGGGTGTTAAAGTCTCCTGCTATTATTGTGTTACAGTCACTTTCTCCTTTTATATCTATTAGTGTTTGTCTTATGTATTGAGCTGCTCCTATGTTGGGTGCATAGATATTTACAATTGTGTTTTCCTCTTGGACTTATCCCTTGATCATTATGTAGTGTTCTTCCTTATCTCTTGTAGTATTTTTTATTGTAAGATCTATTTTGTCTGATATGAGGATTGCTACTCCAGATTTCTTTTGATTTCTATTTGCATGGAATATATTTTCCATCCTCTCACTTTCAGTCTATATGTGTCTTTAGATCTGAAGTGGGTTTCTTGTAGACAGCAAACATATCGGTCTTGTTTTTACATCCTTTCGGCCGGTCTATGTCTTTTGGTTGGAGCATTTAATCCACTTACA
Source organism: Neotragus pygmaeus (assembly GCA_006410875.1). Lineage (NCBI taxonomy): Eukaryota > Metazoa > Chordata > Mammalia > Artiodactyla > Bovidae > Neotragus > Neotragus pygmaeus. The sequence continues at coordinate 883,900 of SJYV01050598.1, read as the reverse complement.
TTTAAAGTAATTATTAACATATATGTTCCTTTTGCTATTTTCTTAATTTGGGGTTTGTTTTTGTAGATTTTTTTTTCTCTTGTATTTTCTGACTATACAAGTCCCTTTAACATTTGTTGGAAAGCTTTTTTGGTGGTACTGAATTCTCTTAACTTTTGTTTGTCTGTAAAGATTTTGATTCCTCCATCAATTTTAATAAGATCCTTGTCAGGTAGAGTAATCTTGGTTGTAGCTTTTTCCCTTTCAGTACTTTAAGTATATCCTGCCATTCCCTTCTGGCCTGCAGAATTTATGCTGAAAGATCAGTTGTTAAATGTATGGGATTTTCCTTGTGTGTTACTTGTTGCTTTTCCCTTGCTTCTTTTAATATTCGTTCTTTGTGTTTAGTCTTTGTTAGTTTGATTAGTATGTGTCTTGATGTGTTTCTCCTTGGGTTTATTCTGTATGGGACTCTGTGCTTCTTGGACTTGATCAACTATTTTCTTTTCCATGTTGGGGAACTTTTCAACTATAATCTCTTCAAAAATTTTCTCATACATTTTCTTTTTCTCTTCTTCTTCTGGGACCCCTATAATTCAAAATGTTGATGCATTTAATATTGTCCAAGAGGTTTCTGAGACTATCCTCAGTTCATTTCATTCTTTTTACTATATTTTGCTCTTCAGCAATTATTTCCATTTTATCTGTCAGCTCACTGATCTGTTCTTCTGCTTCAGATATTCTATTGATTCCTTCTAGAGTATTTTTGAGTAATTGTGTTGTTTGTCTCTGTATGTTTATTCTTTAATTATTCTAGGTCTTTGTTAATTGATTCTTTTTTTAAAAATTTATTTATTAATTTTTTTAATTTTACTTTACAAAACTCTATTGGCTTTGCCATACATCGACATGAATCCACCATCCTGCATCAAACATAGACCGGGGCTTCGTTTCTTACATAATAGTATATATGCTTCAATGTCATTCTCCCAAATCATCCCACCCTCTCCTACTCCCTCAGAGGCCAAAAGTCCATTCTCTATGTCTGTGTCTCTTTTGTTGTCTCACATACAGGGTCATCATTACTATCTTTCTAAATTCCATATATATGTGTCAGTATACTGTATTGGTGTTTTTCTTTCTGGCTTACTTCACTCTGTATAATAAGCTCCAGTTTCATCCATCTCTAGTCCTAGTTTGCCTATTTCTTGTCAGGTAGTTTGCCTAGTTCTTCATAATTTATTTAGGCTTGTGTTTTTCTAGTTCCTTCATTTGTGGAGTATTTCTCTGCTTTTTCATTTTTAAAATTTATTGTGTTTGAGGTCTCCTATTTCCAAGCTTCAAGGTTGAATCCTTTCTTCCTTTTGGTTACTGCTCTCATAAGATTGGTCCAGTCGCTTGTGTCAGCATCATGTAGGGTGTGACTTGTGCTCTCCTGTAAGAGGAGATAATTTTTTTTTTTCTTCTGAGGGGTAGGGCTGAGTCAGATGATATTCCTGTTTGCTGATGATTTGGTTTGTATTTTTATCTTGTTTGTTGTTTGGATGAGGCGTCCTGCACAGGGTACTACTGAAACTTGGGTGATGTTGCATCTTGTATACAAGTGGTTGCCTTTGCGGGAGTTCTCACTATTTGATACTTCCCTAGGTTTATGAATTCTCTGGCAGTCTAGGGTCTTAGAGTCAGCACTCCTACTTCAAAGGCTCAGGGCTTGATCTCTGGCCAGGGATGGAGATTCCATAGGTGGTTTGTTATGGCATTAAATGGAACTGAAACAAATACCCAAAAATGAGAAACAAAAGACATCTCAGAGAAATGGCAGTGAGAAAATCAGGTAAATAATAATTAAAATAATGGAATATATACACATACATATACACCTGTAAGCAAAATCAAAACAGTTCAACAAAAATAAAGTGCAGTAGATTGACCCAGTGGACAAAGGAAACCAAAAATGATATACACCCATTAAGAACAAAACTAACTAAAGCACAAGCTGGAAAACAAAACTAGAGCAAGGTGCCAACTGGGAATAAAGCAATGAAAACAAAACTAACAAATATGGTGAGAAAAAGAAAGGAAAGATAGAATACAAATTGAAAGTTAAATCAAGGTAGATAAAGAAGATTTATATATATCAAAGATTAACTGCAAGGGGAAAAGAACAGTAGGGAAAACAAACAAGGAATACATGTAGAAAAAATAATAAACTTAACAACTTAAAAAAATTAAATAAAAAAAAGAGAGAAATATAGAAAAATTCCACATAACTGCAAAAGGCCAACATTGAGGCAGAAGTTTATAACAGGAACAAAAAGTGTGATTGAAAAAAAGCCTCAGAAGGTCAAATAGATTTAATATTTCTAATAAAATTGACAACTACAACAAAGGGAAAGAAAAAAAGAAAAAAAAAGAAAAATGAAAAAAATGAAAAAAAAATCCAAAAGAAACCACAGAACAAGTCAAAATAAAAGAATAATAAATGTTTTTCTTAAGTCTCTGCTGTCAGTGATCTTTCTCTCGCTAGGAATCACAGTCTACCTTGCCTCCCTAGGATGCCCTCCAACACTGGGCTGGTATCTGGACCTGCTGTGGGAGTAGCTCAGGCTCTAATCTGTTCCTACTCCTGTGTGTTCTTGCCTCCAATGTCCACAGCTCTCAGAACTAGTGCATTTTCTTTTGTGGGAGCTCTCAATGTCCTTTTATATATTTCATAGACATAGAGTCTGCCCAGTTGATCATGTGGATTTAATCTTCAGCTTGTACAACTGGTGAGAAGGTTTTAGGTCTTCCTTAGCCGCACTGCCCCTGGGTTTCAATTGTGGGTTTTTTTTTTTCCACCTCTGCGTGTGGGTTGTCCACAGGGTTTGCTCCCAAGGCTGTCCTGGAGGACTTGGGTCTGCCCTTGTGAGTGCCAGGTGTGGAGGTCGTGTAGCTACTTGGGTTGCAGGGGCCCTGGCAGCACTAGGTACTCAGGAGAGTTGGTGGCTAGGACAGTAGGAAATACAGTGCGCTAGAAGGGTATGGCAACCCACTCCAGTATTCTTGCTTGAAGAACTGCATAGACAGAGAAGCCTGGCAGGCCACAGTCCACAGGGTTGCAAAGAGTTGGACACGACTGAAGTGACCACGCATGTGCAGACACAAGAAGACTTTTTCTAGCCTGTGGCGGCTCTCTCCACCACCACCTCCCTCACTCCATGCCTAATCCTGTGAGAGTTGAGCATGAAGGTGGTGTAGTTGCTTGGGTTTCAGGGACCCTGGAGGCGCCAAGTGTGCAGGGACACAGACTGCCTCAGCCACTGGAGTTGTAGCCCTAGCGGAGTCTTTTTTGAGCCTCTGGCAGCTGGTGATCAGGTCTCATTGGCTAGTCTTTCTCTGTTGCTCTGCCCCTTTAGGCACTTGGAGGGGTCCCTTGCCTGGGCTCCTTCTCTGTTGTTCAGTGCACAACACTGGGGCATCCTGGGTGGGGTCCTACTCTGTTGTTTCATACCTCAGGCACTTGATGGACCAACCTCTCTATTGTTCAGCTGCCAGTTCTGGTATGTGGTGGGAGGGAGAGGCTACGGTGATGGCTCCACACACCATGCATGACTCAGCAGCATTGCTTTGCTTCCATGGCTGCCTGGCTTTCCTCCACAGACATTTCCCACCACAATCTCCTCCCTCATGTCCCCTTGGGTTGTTTCCCCACAGTCAACAGCAGACTTCACCCTGGACTTGCTCCACAGTCCCTACGCTCCAGCTCCCAGATGCTGTGCCTTTTAGGGGACCCACGTCCCCGACCAGGGTACATATGGCTGTGGCAAGGACTGTCTGATTCTCATGCCATTTAGGTTGCTTCAGATCATCTGCTTCACTCTCAGACTCAAATGTTTCTCCTCTGACTGAAACAATTGCCCCTGCTTCAGTTCCCTCATCTGCCAAGGGCAGGTCCAGTCCAACTAACTCTCCTGTTTTCCCCCCTAGTTTCTTCATCTTACCAAGTTTTGCATGGTTCTATATATTCTTTTTTTGTGGTCAGGCACTCCTGCCTGCTCTCAGCTGGTGTTCTGCAAGCACTTCTTTGTCTGAAGGTATATTCCTGACGTATCTGTAGAGAGAGATGTACTCCACATCTGCCTACTCCTCTGCCATTTTGTTCCCTCCTGGATGGCTTCTTGAAGGTGGTAATATTTGAGCTAAGTTTGAAGGGTTTAACTAAAAGGAAAACTAAGGGGTAGTGGTGGGAAATGGTGGCTATGTTCCATGCAGAGGAAGGAACTTGTGCGAAGGTACAGAGTTTTAAAGCATTGACACTTTTGAGGAAGTGTAAATTGTTTCATGTGACTGAGGTCAAAGTTTTGAGATAGACTCAGAGGTGTGAGGCAGGAGTGGAAAGGCCTTTTGGAGGCCTCGTGGCTGTAATAAGGTCTGAACATAACAGTGAACCTTTACAATCCTTGTTTGTTAATTATTATTATTTGTTTGCTTAGTGACATGACAAGTTTACCATTTTACATACTCCATTCTGACATTAGCACTAGAAGGGCCAGGTTAGACTTACGGAGACTTGTTGAGTACTGTGGCTATGGATCTGGGGGAGAAGTGACAAGGCTTGTATTAGGGCAGTGACTTTGAAGATGGAGAGAAGTGAATGGTTTTGAGGCTAATGAAGGAGTTGTAGTAATGGGATATGATTGAATGTGGAGGGTGAGATAATGGCTTCAGCTTTCAGCTTGTGAAATTGGTGTGTGAACTGTGCTATTGGGCCTTGCTATCAGTATGAGGAATTTAGCAGAGAAAGACACAAAAGTGTTTCTTCTTCCCATGAGAATTTCAGTCTAGGAGGGAAGAGAGTGAATAAAAAGTGATGAGAGTAGTGTATGCTATTGTGGGGCAAAACCCCATTAGTAGCTACTAATGGGGTTTTGGGCATATGGCTACACTGTTGGGAGGTTCTGACTAGAGCAAAACCTCTAAGAAGTCCAAGGAAACTAGATGGGAGATGGGTGAGGTTGAGACACAGGGTAGAAAGCAGGAGTTGGAGCATTTCTTCCCTTCACAGATGGCAGGGCCACTGAATAGGCATTGCTGGCTTAAACCTGGCATATTTTCCAGAAAACACAGGTGGAGGAGCTGTACTGTAGATTTGGACATACTGAATTTTGTGTGCCCATAGGACTTCCATGTTGTGATGTTCAGAGAGTGGTCAGATGGGTAAGTGTGGATTCATCAGAGAACACATGACTGAATATCCAAGTTTGGGACCATTATGTGACAGTTGAGGCCATGGGACAGGGTCATCCAATGAAAAGAATGAAGAGAGAAGAATAAGTGATGGAAATCATTGACTTTCCTTCTTCATTCTAGCTCTTTCTGCTTGATAAAGCAGTTTAATTTAACTCTAATTGACAAACTTTTTTTGGAGGATATAATGTGCCCCTGGTAGATATTCAAGCAATACAAAAGGGTACGCAGTGAATGGCAAGTCTCCCACCTGCTCATTCCTGATTCCTAGTAATCCAGGCACCATTTTCAAAGGCATATCAGTATTATCTGCATTCTGGAAAAGTTCTAAGCCTGTAAAACAATTTTACATAAATGTTAGCACACTGTGTTTACCTTTCTATATAATTTTTTCCCAAAACTTAACTAAATAGGGTTTCCATTTCAAGATGGCAGAGTAGAAGGACATGTGTTCATCTCCTGCTGTGAGAGCACCAAAATTGCAACTAGCTGTTGAACAACCATCAACAGGAGAATGCTGGAACTCACCAAAAAAAGATACCCGACATTCAAAGACAAAGAATAAGCTGAAGCGAGATGGGAGGAAGGATGTAATCATGATAAAATCAAATCCCATACCTGCCACGTGGATGACTCACAAACTGGAAAACAACAATATCAAAGAAGTTCTTACACTATTGTGAAGGTTCTGAACCTGGCTTCCCAGCCTGAAGATCTGACAAAGGGACTGAGAATTCCCATTGAATCTGGCCTTCATGGCCAGTAAGATTTAATTATAGGACTTGCACAGGACTGGGGGAAACAGAGACACAGTATTAGAGGGCACAAGCAAAACCTTGGATGCACTAAGTCCCAGAGGAAAGGAGAAGTAACCCCACAGGAGACTGAACCAAACTGCCTGCCAGTGTGGAGGGGTGGGTCAGCAGGGGCTCACCACAGGGATGGGGGCACTGGCAGCAGTAGTCCTGGAAGGTCTCCCTTGGTGTAAGCCCTCTTGGAAATTGCTATTAACTCTGCCATAGAGCCCATAGACCCCAGGGCTGGGTCCCCTCAGGCCAAACAACTACCAGGGAGAGAGTGCAACCCCATCCATCAGCATATAATTGAATTAAAGTTTTACTCATCAAGGCCCTGCCCACCAGAGCAAGACCTAGATTTTCCCACTCTGTCCCTCCCGTCAAGAAGCTTACAGAAACCGCTTAGCATCATCTGTCAGAGGGCAGACAAGAAGAAGTAAGAAGAACCACAATCCCATAGATAGAAAAAAAAAACACACCACATTATAGAAAGTTAATCAGGATGAACAAGTAGAGAGTTATGTCTCAGATGAAGAGAATATATAAAACTCTAGAAAAACAAGTCTATGAAGTAGAGATAGGCAACCTTCCATGAAAAGAATTCAGAATAATGATAGTAAAGATGATCCAGGATCTTGGGAAAACAATGGAGAAGATGCAAGAAATGTTTATGAAAGACCTATGAGAACTAGAGAACATACAAACAGAAATGAATACTATACTGGAAGGAATCAATAGCTGAATAACTGAGGTAGAAGAATGGATAAATCATCTTGGGGACAGAATGGTGGAAATCAATGCCACAGAAGAAAATATAGAAAAAAGAATGAAAAAAAAAGAAGACAGTCTTCTTTTAGACCTCTAGGACAACATTAAATGCACCAACATTCGCATTATAGGAGTACCAGAAGGAAAAGAGAGAGAGAAAGGACCAGAGAAAATAGTTGAAGAGAGTTAATAGCTGAAAACTTCCCTAACATGGAAAAGGACATAGTCAATCAAGTCCAGGAAGCACAGAGAATTCAGGCAGGATAAATCCAAGGAGGAACACACCAAGACACATAATAATCAAACTCACAAAAGTTAAAAACAAAGATAAAATACTAAAAACAACAAGGGAAAAATGACAAATAACATACAAGGAAACTCCCATCAGGCTACCAGCTGATTTCTCAACAGAAATACAAAACAAAAGGGAATGACATGATATATTTAAAGTGATGAAAAGGAAGAAACTACACCCAAGAATACTCTACCCAGCAAGACTCTCATTCAGATTTGATAGAGAAATCAAAAGCTTTCCAGACAAGCANTGATTTCTCAACAGAAATACAAAACAAAAGGGAATGACATGATATATTTAAAGTGATGAAAAGGAAGAAACTACACCCAAGAATACTCTACCCAGCAAGACTCTCATTCAGATTTGATAGAGAAATCAAAAGCTTTCCAGACAAGCAAGTTAAGAAAATTCAGCACCATCAAACCAGCTTTATAGCACATGCTAAAGGAACTTCTGTTGGGAGAAAACACCAGAGAAAGAAAAGACCTACAGAAAATGAACCCCAAACAATTAGGAAAACAGTAATGGAATCATACATATTGACAGTTACCATAAATGTAAATGAATTGAATGCATGAGAAATCTAGGGTAGGCAAATGCTGATATTGGTTTGTTGTTGTTCAGTGGTGCAATTGAGTCCAACTCTTTGTGACCCCACGGACTACAGCACACCAGGCCTCCCTGTCCCTCACCATCTCCGAGTTTGACCAAGTTCATGTCCTTTGTATCAGTGATGCCATCCAGCCATCTCATCCTCTCACACTCTCTTCTCCTTCTGCCCTCAATCTTTCCCAATAGCAAGGACTTTTCCAGTGAGTCAACTAATGATCAAATATCAGCTGACCAAATCATCAGATGACCAGCATCAGTCCTTCCAAATATTTATTATTCAAGGTTGATTTCCCTTAAGATTGACTGGTCTGATCTCCTTGCTCTCCAAGGAACTCTCAGGAGCCTTCTCCAGCACCACAGTTTAAAAGCATCAATTCTTTGGTGCTTTGCCTTCTTTGCAGTCCAACTCTCACAACCATATGTGACCTCTGGAAAGACTATATGGACCTTTGTCAGCAGAGTAAAGCCTCTGCTTTTCAACACACTGTCTAGGTTTATCATAACTTTCCTTCCAAGAAGCAAACGTCTTCTGATTTCATGGTTGCTGTCATCATCCACAGTGATTTGAGAGCCCAAGAAGAAGTAATCCGTCACTACTTCCAACTTTCCCCACTCTTTTTGCCATGAGGTAGTGGGGCTGGATACCATGATCTTAGTTTTTTAATATTTAGTTTTAAGCCAGCTCTTTCACTCTCTTCCTTCATCCTCATTAAGAGGCTTTTTAGTTCCTCTTCACTTTCTCCCATTACATTGGTATCATCCGCATATCTAAGGTGCTGATGTTTCTCTCTATCTTGATTCCAGCTTGTAAATCACCCAGACCAGCATTTCTCATGATGTGGTCAGTATATAGCTTAAACAATCAGGGTGACAACAGACAGCCCTGTTGTGTTCTTTTCTCAACCTTGAACCAATCAGTTGTTCCGTACAGGTTCAAACTGTTGCTTCTTGACCTGCATACAGGTTTCTCAGGAGACAGATAAGATATCCTAGCACTCCCATTTCTTTAAGAGCTTTCAACGGTTTATTGTGATCCACAAAGACTTTTGCGTAGTCAATAAAACAGAGGTAGATGTTTTTCTGGAATTCCGTTGCTTTCTCTGTGATTCAGAGAATGTTGGCAATTTGATCTCTAGGTTTCTCTTCCCTTTCTAAACCCAGCTTAGATACCTGGAAGTTCTTGTTTTGCATAAAAAGCCTAGCATGCAAAATTTTAAGCATGGCCTTACTAGCATGGGAGATGAATGCAACTGTCTGATGACTATCTCATTCTTTAGTACCACCCTTCTTGGGAACTGGGATGAGGATTAACATTTTCCAGTCCCGTGATCACTGCTTGGTCTTCCAGATTTGCTGATATATTGAATGCAGCACCTTAATGGCATCATCCTTTAGGATTTTGAATAGTTTTACTGGAATTCCATCATATCCACTAGCTTTATTAACAGCAGTGCTTTCTAAGACCCACTTGACTTCACTCTCTAGAGTGTCTTGCTCTGCTGTAGTAATCTGGCTCATTTAGATCTTTTTTGTACAGTTTTCCCATGTATCCTTTCTACCTCTTCTTGATCTCTTCAGTGTCTACTATGTTTAATGTCTCAGTAACATTACAGCAAATTCTCCAGGTCCTTTTCTTTATGGTTAGAAGACAGCTGCTCCAATCACATACACATTTCAGGAAGGAGAAAGGAAAGGAGACAACATAGGTGAGAAGGGTGCATCATCAGCAGAGTCTGTTATTCTTTTAAGGAGATTTTCTGGAAGCCTTCCAAAATTTTTTTGCTTATATCCTATGGGTCAGACCTGCCTCAAATAACCATGCCTATCTTAAGGGAAGGTGGGAAATGTCCTTTAGTTTGACTTGTTGCTATGACAATAAAATTAGTTTCTGTAGTAAAGAATGGGCATTGGGAATATATCTAGTAGATTGTTTCTCTAGTATAAGTCTTATATATGGAATTGCTGGGTTAGATCCTCTTATTTGTTTAGTCGTGTCTGACTCTTTGTGACTCCATGGACTATACAGTCCATTGGATTCTCTAGGCCAGAATATTGGTAGCTTTTCCCTTCTTCAGGAGATCTTCCTAACCCAGGGATAAAACCCAGGTCTCCCACATTGCAGGCTGATTCTTTACCAGCTGAGCCACAGGGAAGCCCAAGAATACTGAAGTGGGTAGCCTATCCCTTCACTAGTGGATCTTCCTGATCCGGGAATTGAACTGGGGTCTCCTGCATTGGAGGTGGATTCTTTAACAACTGAGCTATCAGGGAAGCCCCCTTCTCTATTGCAAAATATTATAAATAGAATTGCTGGGTTAGATCCTTTTATATATTTAAAATTTTGATTGTGCCGATTGCCCTCCAAAAAAGCTTACAAATTATGCTTCTCTAATGCACAAGAGTGCCTGTTTCCCTACTTCATTGCCCATAGACTATTCCCAAACTCTTCATATTTTGTTAATCTAATAGGTGAAAAATGATCTCATTTTAGTTTGCATTCCTTTTGTTGTGTGTGAGGTTGAACTTCTTTTATGTACTTAAAAACACTGACATATGATGAAGAAAATCCCATAAGAAAGAGTGAGAAACTGTGGCTGGGGAAGGGGGAGAAAATAGGAGAGGCTGGGGTCAAAGAAGGAGAGGGAAGAACTTCAAAGAGATTGAGGACGCTGTAAGAGATACTATCAGATGTCACAAAGAGGCAAGATAAAGACAAAGAAGTACCCAATTGGTTTGGCAACATGGAGGCCACTTGGAACCCCAGAAAGAGTACGTTTAGCTGGAGTGGAAACTTGGTGAGCTTCCTCTCCTACAAAATATTGCTTTTTCTGTTATTTAAATGAGGATATAGATTCAAAGGGAGTAAATAATTTTCCCAAGGTCACAGATCTTGTAAGGGGGGAGCTGGGATTTGAATCTGGGTGTAGTAGATCCCTAGAATCTCTAAGAGTGAATTCCACAGAAGCTGTGGTAGAGGGAGAACATTTGTTTAAGTCAGTTGCCTTACAGATCTGGAAGGGGCCTTTGAGATTGTCGATCCATTTGCCTCGTTTGACAAATGAGGAAACTGAATACCTTGCTAGGAAGGTACAGACTTACTAGGAAGTGTAAAAGCTTTGCAAGAAATAAAATATTGCTTTGATTTGGGGTATTTTGTGGGATCACTAATTTCTCCAGCAGGTCATGCTACTCAGTAGCTTGGACTAGGTAGAATTCACCTGTAAGCCAGCATCTTGGAGAAAGCAACTTACCTGGGACCTGAGAGGAGTTTCCAGTTCTATGAAGGAAGAAATATTAAACATTTACATTACATCCATCACTTAATATATCTTGGAAATTTATTTATATCATTACATCCAGTTCTACTTAATTCTCTTCTTTCATAGGTATAATACTGTATTAAAAAAGATATACTAAAATTTATTGCCCATTTTCCCTAATGGCTGAAATTTAGATTGCTTTCAGTTCATTTTTTGCTTCTGTAAAGTAAAGCTGAGATGAATGTATGTATTGATCACTTTTTACAGTATATCTGGAAGCTAATTTGCTAACAGTGGAATTGCTGGATCAAATGCTATACAAGTTGTAACATTTGATGGTGTGGCCAAATTGTCAATTTACATACTCACTAATAGTGCTGCTGCTGCTAAGTCACTTCAGTCGTGTCTGACTCTGTGTGACCCTATAGACAGTAACCCACCAGGCTCCCCCATCCCTCCAGGCAAGAACACTGGAGTGGGTTGTCATTTCCTTCTCCAATGCATGAAAGTGAAAAGTGAAAGGGAAGTCTCTCAGTCATGTCTGACTCTTCACGACCCCATGGACTGCAGCCTACCAGCCTACCAAGAGTACTGGAGTGGGGGTGCACATGTTGATATATGCCTGTTTTCCCCAAATCTCATCAAATGACCCCTGTCAAATGTTTGTATTCCTAATAATACAATTAGATTTAGAAAGGTATCTTGATGTTTTAATTTGCATTTATTTACTTATGATTAAGGCAGAGCACTTTTTCTCATGTATATCGGACATCTGCATTTCTTCTTTGGCAGCTTTAGCAAACGAATACAAAAACTGACCACATGAATGCACATCATAGGCATTATATTGAGTGACTGAAACAAGATGTCATGCATACATATTGTAGGATTCCATTTATATGAAATTTAAGAACAGGCAAAACTAATTGGTTAGCTTTCATGGATGAGGATTGTCTGGGAAAGGCACAAGGAGCCTTCTGAGGTACTTTGAACTGGGCAGTAGTTACATGGTTATATACATATGTAACAATCCATCAAGCTCTAGAGATAAGATTCTTGAGATTTATACACTCTATTATTTGTAGGCTATATCTATTAAAGGGCTTCCTTGGTGGCTCAGTGGTAAAGAATCTGCCTGCAATGCAGGAGACACAGGTTTTATCCCTGGGTTGGGAAGATCCCCTGCAGGAAGAAATGGCACCCACTCCAGTATTCTTGGTTGGAAAATCCCATGGACAGAGAATCCTGGTGGGCTACAGTCCATGGGGTCACAAAAGAGTTAGATGCAACTTAGAGACTAAAACAACAACAACAACATATCTACNGATCCCCTGCAGGAAGAAATGGCACCCACTCCAGTATTCTTGGTTGGAAAATCCCATGGACAGAGAATCCTGGTGGGCTACAGTCCATGGGGTCACAAAAGAGTTAGATGCAACTTAGAGACTAAAACAACAACAACAACATATCTACTAAAAGAGAAAAAATTCTTGAGAACAGACATAAACATTTTGGGGTCTGCATCACTTTTCCCTCTGCCTTTCCCAACAAAGAGGTGGGGATGCAGGCCAAGTAGCACTATCCAAGTCAGCTCCTTCTGAAACAGAGACAAAAATAACCACATCTCAAGTATGTTCTTTCCTTTTTTTTTCTCCAAATGGGAAAGGCACAGGCTTTTTTTCACATTCCCAGCCAGAGGGGATCTTTCTCAAACTTTCCATAGAGATTCTCCTTTGGGCAAACACCAAACATGGTCATTTTCCACCAGGGAAAAGCATACTGGGGAGTTACAGGCTTCTGAAAACAGATGGTAGTGAAGGAAATAATGGCAGATCCCCCCTCCCTCACCTGGCTTCTCCCCTGTACTCCAGGAGCCACACTAGACTGGCTGTATGTTGTCACCATGAGGGCACTAATCAAAGGGACTGTGAGAATGGTTCCAGAAGACAGAGGCAGGAGAGTGGATTGGATTTGATAGTGGCTAGGATTCAGTGAGCACTGGGCCTTTCCCACCTGATGAGAGGAAAGATTTTGATTCTTCATTCCCCAAACAAATGGAAGGAAGTCACAGATATTAAAAAAAATCAGTTTAAAGCAATACATAAAATGTGAACAATTGATAGAATATCCCAGTTCTGTGTGAATCTGTCCCTCCATCATATGTGGAGAGGACAAAACCTGATTTCCTGGCTGTGCCGTCTCTCCTCTCCCTCCTGGCTCTTCACTTCTCTTGTCATCTCCTCTTTGTCCAGCCTCTTCATTTTCCTCCTCCCAATCTGAAACCCTTGGGAACAGATTTTTAGGGCAGGCACTGTGACAACTGCCAGGAGGGTGTTATTTTTCAGGTGAGGACACCAAATTTAGGGGAGTGAAGTGACTAACTTGAGATCATGTACCTACGATCATGCACCGAACGGACATCAGAGCCAGGGTGTGCATCCGCGCTGGTAGGACCCTGCTGGCTCTGGCCATGGGGCTCAGTGGTTGTAGGTCTCCTTTTCTTGCTGGACTGTTGTATTCTATCTTGTCTCTCAAGATAGGAAATATTTTTTAAAAATGACAATTAATACCAAACTGTGATGAATAAAATATAAATGTTTTGAATAAATAGGATCAGTGTTACTGATTTTTCACTTTGCTTCAGGTTCTAATGCGAAAGGCACTGTGTTGATTTATTCCTTGGGTCCTCATCTCCATGTCCTGCCCCCATATATGGTGTTTTCAGAACTGAGTCTTGGTCCTGATGCTTTTCTTTGCCTACTCTCTTGTCTCTGGAATCCTCAAATGGATAATGTTGTATGTCCTCAGTTTTCATCTTCATATGGCGACTGAATTCTACATGCCCAACTCTGGGCTTTCTATTTTTCTTGAGGCACAAGACTTTTTCAGCAACATAAATTTATTTTCTCAACGTTTTGGAGGTCAAAAGTAAGAAATCAATTTGTCAACAGGGCC
>SJYV01050598.1:835625-869455 GCA_006410875.1 Neotragus pygmaeus | reverse complement strand
GCAAGGGCTCTAGGAGGAGAATCCTTTTATCTCTAAGCTTCTAGTGCCTTTAGGAATTTGGGGTACTTGTTTTATAGTTCCATTGACCTATTGGAAATATCCCCCTGAGCACTGCTAACCTCCTAAAGTCAACTTGTCCTCAATTGAACTCACCTGTTTCCCTATCCTATCCTCAAGTCTCTTTTTGACTATACTGTCTGTGTTAGTGGCAGCCTTCTGGTTACCTGACTCCCCACTCATCTCCAATTTCTACATCCAGTCTGCTATCAACCCTTGTTGATGTTTATTCTCAAATAATATTCTCTTATAGCTACCCTTTCTTACTCAATATCTCAGATGGGCTGTACCATGAACTGGCCTCTTGCTGGGGATGGGAAGATACAGAAGGAAGCACATGAGTACAGTCATTTGAGAACCACAGCTGTATTGAGGGGTACAGGGAAAAAGGGGAGGGCTCACATAGAGTTGTGTAGAGGGTAAGAGGAGGTTGGAGACTGAACTAAGCTCCATGTTGTTGAAATGTGTTCTTAATCTTTACTTCTTTGAGTGAATTTTGAAAACCCGCAAGCTTCACTTGCTAGGTGCTAGGGAGACAGAGATTGAAAAGCAGTTAGGTGCTTGAGAAGCTCACAGCCTGGTGGAGGAGATGATTCCATAGGAGAATATGATTTTAGAGCACTGAAGAGGGAGCAACAAGCTGAAGCTGAAAAGACAGGCTAGGAGATTTGCCCAAAAGAGGAGATACTGAGCTGAACTTCAATGTTGAGTGGAATGAAGATGACTGATGTCATTGGTTATGAGGTTAGTTATTACGAAGAGAAAGATGGTGAAACTAACCAAGGTGATTATGATGTACACAGAGACTCCATCAAAAGGGTGAAGGTGAAGGGGCTGAGGAAGGCTCCACCTTGGTACTTCTGATATAATAGATTGGGCAGCAATATCAACCATCTCAAATGAGTCCAGGGAGACTCACTGTCTGATTTCAGGTGTCCTCTCATAGTTATGGCTTATGATTCAATATATAGCTTATCTGTGCCCTTTTTCTTCTTGAAAGAAAAAGCATTCAGAATGCAAACATTCACTTTGCTTGTGAGAAGAACATTAATATAACAATACTTTCTGGCTATTCACTTAGAGGGACTTGCCTGCTCTGTGATCATAAAGAGNATATAGCTTATCTGTGCCCTTTTTCTTCTTGAAAGAAAAAGCATTCAGAATGCAAACATTCACTTTGCTTGTGAGAAGAACATTAATATAACAATACTTTCTGGCTATTCACTTAGAGGGACTTGCCTGCTCTGTGATCATAAAGAGTGATTCTTGCAACTTGCCTTGACTTGATTTTGTGTGTGTATTGCCAAGATAAAGCTTTTTTTTTTTTTTTAAGAAAATTGAAGTATGTTTGATTTACAATATTGTATTAGTTTCAGGTACACAATATAGTCATTTCATTTCTTCTGACTACATTTCTTTATAGTTTATTATAAGATATTGAATGTAGTTCCCTGTAATATATAGTAAATCCTTGTTGCTTATATATTTTATGTATAGTAGTTTATATCTGTTAATACCATGCTCCTCATTTGGCCTTCTCCCTTACCTCTTCCTTTTCATAACTGAATTTGTTTTCTGTGTCTGTGAGCATGTTTTACATATTGATTCATTTGTATTATTTTTTAGATTTTATGTGTAAGTGGCATTATATAGTATTTGTCTTTGACTTACTTCCTAAGTATATAAATTTTAGGTTTGTCCATGATGCTCATATAGCCATATTTCATTTTTTCTGTGGCTGAGTAATATTCCAGTGTGTGTGTGTGTGTGTGTGTGTGTGTGCGCGCGCATGTGTATCACATCTTCTTAATCTAGTTGTCTGTTAATGTGCATTTGGGTTCTTTCCATATCGTAGCTATTATAAATAGTGCTGCTATGAACATTTGGGTGCATGTGTCTTTTTGAACTTAGTTGGGTGTGTATCTTTCCCTTTCTCCTTTGCCTTTCACTTTTCTTCTTTCCTCAGCTGTTTGTAAAGCCTCCTGAGACAACCACTTTGCCTTGCATTTCTTTTTCTCTGTGATGGTTTTGGTCACTGCCTCCTGTACAATGTTACAAACCTTCGTCCATAGTTCTTTAAGCACTCTGCCTACCACTTCTAATCCCTTGAATCTGTTCATTACCTCTGCTGCATAATCACCTCTGCTGTATTCATCACCTCACCTGTATAAGGGATTTGATTTAGGTCAGACCTGAATGGCCTGGTAGTTTTCCTTACTTTCTTCAATTTAAGCCTGAATTTTGCAATAAGGAGCTCACGATCTGAGCCACAGTCANGTATTCATCACCTCACCTGTATAAGGGATTTGATTTAGGTCAGACCTGAATGGCCTGGTAGTTTTCCTTACTTTCTTCAATTTAAGCCTGAATTTTGCAATAAGGAGCTCACGATCTGAGCCACAGTCAGCTCCAGGTCTTGTTTTTACTGATTGTATAGAGCTTTGTCTTCAGCTGCAAAGAATATAATCAATCTGATTTCAGCATTGACCATTTGGTGATGTCCATGTGTCGAATTGTCTCTTGGTTGTTGGGAGAGGTGTTTGCTATGACCAGTGCATTTTCTTGACAAAACTCTGTTAGCCTTTGCCAGGCTTCATTTTGTACTCCAAGGCCAAACTTGCCTGTTACTCCAAATATCTCTTGACTTTCTACTTTTGCATTCAAGTCTCTTATGATGAGAAGGACTTCTGTTTTGGTGTTAGTTCTAGAAGGCCTTGTACATCTTCATAGAGCCATTCAACTTCAGCTTCTTTGGCATTAGTGGTTGGGGAATAGACTTGGATTACTGTAATGTTGAATGGTTTATCTTAGAAAAGAGCTGAGATCTTTCTGTCATTTTTGAGACTGCACCCAAGTACTGAATTTCAGACTCTTTTGTTGACTATGATGGCTACTTCATTTCTTCTAAGGGATTCTTGCCCACAATAGTANGCAGGTCAGGAAGCAACAGTTAGAACTAGACATGGAACAACAGACTGGTTCCAAATAGGAAAAGGCGTACATGTAGGCTGTATATTGTCACCCTGCTTATTTAACTTATATACACAGTACATCATGAGAAACACTGGACTGGAAGAAGAACAAACTGGAATCAAGATTTCCAGGAGAAATATCAATAAACCTCAGATATGCGGATGACACCACCCTTATGGCAGAAAGTGAAGAAGAACTGAAGAGCCTCTTGATGAAAGTGAAAGAGGAGAGTGAAAAAGTTGGCTTAAAGCTCAACATTCAGCAAATGAAGATCATGGCATCTGGTCCCTTCACTTCATGGGAAATAGATGGAGAAACAGGGGAAACAGTAGCTGACCTTATTTTGGTGGGCTCCAAAATCACTGCAGATGGTGACTGCAGCCATGAAATTAAAAGATTCTTACTCTTTGGAAGGAAAGTTATGATCAACCTAGACAGGGCATTAAAAAGTAGAGACATTACTTTGCCAACAAAGGTGCATCTAGTTAAGGCTATGGTTTTTCCCGTTGTCATGTATGGATGCGAGAGTTGGACTGTGAAGAAAGCTGAGTGCCGAAGAACTGATGCTTTTGAACTGTGGTGTTGCAGAAGACTCTTGAGAGTCCCTTGGACTGCCAGGAGATCCAACCAGTCCATCCTAAAGGAGATCAGTCCTGGGTGTTCATTGGAAGGACTGATGTTGAAGCTGAAACCCCAACACTTTGGCCACCTGATAGGAAGAGCTGACACATTTGAAAAGACCCTCATGCTGGAAAAGATTGAGGGCAGGAGGAGAAGGGGATGACAGAGGAGAAGATGGTTGGATGGCACCACCAACTCAATGGATATAAGTTTGGATGGACTCCATGAGTTGGTGATGTACAGCGAGGTCTGTTGTGCTGTGGTTCATGGGGTTGCAAGGAGTTGGACATGAATGAGCAACTAAACTGTACTGAACTGAATGGGGAAATAAAGTTAAGGAACAACAGCGGAAGGAAAGCTATGACAAACCTAAGCAGTTGGTTAAAAAGCAGAGACACAGCTGACAGTGGTCCATATAATCAAGGCTATGATCTTCCCAGTGGTCACATATGGTTGTGAGAGTTGGACTGTAAAGAAAGCAGAATGCCAAAGAATTGATGCCTTTGAACTGTGGTTTTGGAGAAGACTGTTGAGAGTCCCCTGGACAGCAAGGAGATCAAACCAGTCAATCTTAAGGGAAGTCAACCATGAATATTCATTGGAAGGACCGATGCTGAAGCTGAAGCTCCAGTATTTTGGTCACCCGATTCGAATAGGGGACTCATTGGAAAAATCCCTGATGCTGGGAAAGATTGAGGGCAGAAGGATATAGGTCATCAGAGTGTGAGATGACTGGATGGCATCACTGACGCAATGGACATGAACTTGGGCAAAATTTCTGAGATGGTGAGGGACAGGTAGGTCTGGCATGCTGCAGTCCATGGGGTCGCAAAGAGCTGCACACGACTGGGTGACTGAACAACAACAAGCACAGAGTCTGTATTACTTATACAAAGCGTGGATTAAGAACAATAAACTTCATTGCTAAAAATTTCTATTTTTTCTTTTTTTCTTATAATTGGCCTTGACAATTTTTAACTTGCTATTACTTACTGGACAATAATGTTCATGGAATTGGCTATTGCATTAAATATATTATTGTATTTTTTTCTGAAAAAACATTCCCATTTAGAATTTCTACAGATGGTGGGCATATCATACTGAAACATTTTCCATGTTTTAACAAGACCAGTGAAACCACTTACAGCAGTAAGTAGGATCCTGTGACATCCAGTACCTAGAGCAGAAGCCCAACAAATACAGTTTTACCCCTCACATTCTTTCCTCCTCTCTGCTCTGCAGCCACACACCTCTACTCTCTCAGTTGACTGCTTTCTATTTTGTTACAAGAGGAATTGAGACTCAGTACCCATGAGGCACGTGGTCCTAAGCTACCTGGTAACCCAAATGAGTCATACCAAACAACATGATGCAACTCCAGGTAATCAGTCTTCAATATGGTACATTTTAAAATGTAACTTATTTACAAAGCAGAAATAGAGACACAGAAGTAGAGAATAAAGCTATGGATATCTTAAGGGGAAAAGAGGGTAATAGGATGAATTGGGAGATTGGGATTGACATACACACACACTACTAATACTATGTATAAAATAGATAACTGATGAGAACCTACAGTATAACACAGGGAACTCTACCCAGTGCTCGGTGGTGACCTAAATGGGAAAGAAATACAAAAAAGAGGGGGTATATGTATACATATAGCTGATTCATTTGCGTATAGTACAAACTAATACAACATCCTAAAGCAACTATATGTCAATATTTTTTTAAATAAAAATACCTGCCTTTACCCTTAGTTTATTACTAGTCATAAAATAAATTTCCAAAAGGAGGCAACAAACTGGATGGTTGATAATTTATGTTGGCTTCTTTGCGTGTCTCTTACAGCTGTCAATTTTTCTAATCATCTCTTAGTTAGCTCAAAACTTGTTCACTGATACACACACTGATGATGCAGATTATGACATATTATCTCTTCCTCTACCACTTTAATTGTAATAGATGACCTGTTTGTTTAACAACATTTCCTCAATAAAGTTATTGGATCTACAAAGAAAAATTTTAGAATAATTCCAAGTTCCCTCCTAGCTTTAAGCTGCAAGTGATGAGTGATCGGTGGCAATTTATAGTATGCAAAAGCAGCATTTCTTGATGTAAACTGCTTCCATTCACTCTTATCAGCTATCAGAAGGAAAAAAAATACACACTATTTTATCTCAAAGATTCTACATCATCTTTGATGTAGATGTTCAACATCAGAGAGAAAAGCTTGGGAATCTGTTTACTTATAACATTAATTTCAACATGTTTTTCATTATTGCAAAGATAAAAAGAAATCACATTTGTGAAACTAGGGCATTTTATTGATTTTTGCATTAGGTTTATGTGGTAAAGAACTAAAGTCAAAGTTTGTTTTTTAAATGTAAATAACGTGGGCTTCTTATTTTGAATTTCTTTTGGGATTTATACCTAGGGAATTTCCAAATATTTTTGTTCTCAAGATTATTATCTCAGGTGGAGATTAAGGTAAAAATAATGAAGCTGTTGAACTAGGAAAAATTGTACTTTTTGTTCAAGACACATATCTGAAAAGAAGTTAGTGCCAATTGACAAGGATTCAGACAAATAACACAAGGCAACCTGAGGTTCATATGAACAGCTAAAGCATTCAAATGACAAAGTACACAATATATTCAGAAAATTAGAATTCTTATGATTAAAGTTTAGTATTAGAATTGAATCTTGTCCCTATATTACTGTTTTCTATCCTACTGGTTTATGCTAATTTTAAGACTAAATTGCCATATGAAATTAGTCAATCTCACTGCTATTTTGCTTATAAATAGTCCTTAAGGAAATAATTACTGGAAATCAACAAAATGTCATAACCTTTAATCTATTCTTCAAATACATATTTTTCTTTATTCAGAATAGTCAAGGGTACTGCAACATTACTTCCAAAAGCCTAAAACTATAAATAAATGTTCAATAATGGAGAATTGCTCATCAATAACACTTAGAATATATAAATTTTATTTTCTATATTATATGGTAATTCAAATATTTCATAAAGGTAATATGAAAATAGGATATACTTTAATACATTAAATAACAAATTATAGAACACTGTATATATGTATGTCCGAATTAGAAATATATAAAATAAATATGCATGTAGGTAAAAACTAGGTGTGAATACAGAAAAAAAGAACTGCCATTAACTGCCATTAGGGGTTATATTTAAATTTTTGTTAAATTATTCAGTCATGTTTTTAAAAGCTAGCTTAGTTGAGAATTTAAGTGTAACAAGCTGGTGTTATGAAATTAACAAGAGTAACAGCCTCGACTCTAAACCAGGTTATAAAGTCAGTCTGCAAAATTCAAACTTATTCAAATGAATATATGTATTAATATACTATAACTATCAAAAATAACATAGACACAGAAAAATCTCTAAAATGTATTGCCAAGTAGATGCAGAATAGAAACATGCAATGTTGGAGAGAGAGATTAATTTCATTCATTACTGTAATAGTTTGCTAGGACTGCCTTAAAAATGTATCACACTGAGTTGGTTTAAAAAAAAGAAAAAGTGTGGGCTTGTGGTTCTGGATGCCAGAAGTCTGAGCTCAAAGGGCCACATGCCTTCTGAAGGCACTAGGGAGGGTCTGCTCAGGCCTCCCCTGGAGCTTCTAGTACTTTCTTGGCTGTGGCAGGATCCCTCCCCATTTCACATGGCATTCTCCCTGTGTGCCTATTTGCATCTAAATTTCCCCTTTGAATACAGGCCCAGTCTACTCCAGTGTGATATCAGCTTATGTAATTACAGACTCAACAGTCATATTTTCAAACAAAGTCACATCCTGATGTATCCAGGGTTAGAATTTCTACATATGAATTTTGACAGGACATAAATCAGCCTGAGCATTTACTACTGGAGTGAGAAGGAAGGGAGCTTCTAGCTCAGCTGGTAAAGAATCTGCCTGCGATGTGGGAGAAACCTGGGTTCGATTGCTGGGTTGGGAAGAGCCCCTGGAGAAAGTCTACCCACTCCAGTATTCTGGAGAATTCCACAGACTGTATAGTTCATAGAGAGTCAGACGGGACTGAGCAACTCTCACTTTGAGAAGGAAGGGGAGAAAGGGACTTCCACCCTGCTGCCATGGGAAGAGCTTTTGGAGATGCACATGCAGCTTCTTTTTGCTCTGCTTTTTCACATCTGTAGGAAGAGATGTATCTTAGCTAAAGAGTGAACTCAGGAACAGAACATTAAGCTCACGCTTTTAAACTCCTGTCAATTTGCCTGTTTTCAAGTCCTTTGGGTTTTTCGTTCAGAGGTAAAAATATGAAATGAATAAATGAAGGAATGAATGGAAACAAATAGGCAAAAAAATCCCAAGTGGTAAAATAAATGCCAAGGTATTAACTATGTTTAATATGGGTGGTGGCAATCCCTGTGATTATATTTTTATTACTTGTACAATTTTAAAATTAGAAAGCAAGATATACATGTACCATAGGTACACATAATGTGTGTACCATACATACGTGCCATAGGCAGTAATTATAACTAATAGCTATTGAATACTTAATGTGTGTCACACAGTACTGTAAGTGATTTATATGCAATAGTCTTTATGATAGGTGGATATATGGATTAAAAAATAAATAGGTGGATGGATGGATGGTAATCACAATTCATCTTTCTAAATATTCTCAAGATCTTAGTTCTTGACACCTAGGGACTTTTAGGGGGCAGCTAATGTTAAGGACCCCATGTCTGAGGTCAGAGGTGGTAGCTGAGAGGAGCTACCCCATGTCCAAGGTCAGGGGTGGTGCCCAAGAGGAGCTACCCCACGTCCAAGGTCAGGGGCAGTGCCCAAGACTAGCTATCCCACGTCTGAAGTCAGGGGCTGCAGCCGAGAGGAGCAACCCCTACGTCCAAGAAGCAGTGGATGTGTGTATGCAGGAGGGCCAAGAGGAGCTACTCCATGTTCAAGGTCAGGAGGGGTGACGTTGTGCAAGGTAAGGAGCAGTGGCTGAGCTTTGCTGGAGCAGCCATGAAGAGAAACCCCATGTCCAAGGTAGGAGAAATCCAAGACAGTAGGTGTTGCAAGAGGGCATCCGAGAACAGACACAATGAAACCACAATCACAGAAAATGAGCTAATCTGATCACATGGATCACAGACTTGTCTAACTCAGTGAAAATAAGCCATGCCATGTGGGGCCACCCAAGACGGATGGGTCATGGTGGAGAGGTCTGACAGAATGTGGTCCTCTGAAGAAGGGAATGGCAAACCACTTCAGTATTCCTGCCTTGAGAACCCCATGAACACTATGAAAAGTCAAAATGATAGGATACTGAAAGAGGAACTCCCCAGGTCGGTAAGTGCCCAATATGCTACTGAAGATAAGTGGAGAAATAACTCCAGAAAGAATGAAGGGATGGAGCCAAAGCAAAAACAATACCCAGTTGTGGATGTGACTGATGATAGATGCAAGGTCCAATGCTCTAAAGACCAATATTGCATAGGAACCTGGAATGTTAGGTTCATGAATCAAGGCCAATTGGAAGTGGTCAAACAGGAGATAGCAAGGGTGGATGTCGACACTCCCCTAGAGCCAGACATCCTGGAATGNGGAGCTTTTAGTAATTCCCCTCCACTCTTTCCCAGTAACATATTGGACACCTTATGACCTGGAGGGCACATTTTCCAGTGTCGTATATTTTTGTCTTTTTATAATGTTCATGGGTTTCTTGTGGGAAGAAATTAGGGTGAGTTGCCATTACCTCCTCCAGTGGACCACAATTTGTCAGAACTCTCCATTATGACCCATCCATCTTGGGTGGCCATGCATGGCACAGCTCGTAGCTTCACTGAGTTACTCAAACCCCTTCACCACAACAATGCTGTGACCCTTGAAGGAGATATTGCTTGATGTGAAGAGTCATTTCATTGGAAAAAACCTTCATGATGGGAAAGACTGAATGCAAAAGGAGAAAGGGGTCACAGAAGATAAGATGGTTAGATAGCATCACTGATTCAATGGACATGAATCTGAGCAAACTATGGGAGATAGTGAAGGACAGAGGAGCCTGGTGTGTTAATGTCTATGAGGTTGCAAGTAGTCAGACATGACTTAGCAACTGAAAAACAACAACATATTTTTGAAATAGAGTTTTCATCTTTTCTGGATATATACTTAAGAGTGGGATTGCTGGATCATATACAGTAGTTCTATTTTTAGTTTTTAAAGGAAACTTCATAATGGCTGCACCAATTTACATTTCCACCAACAGTTTAAGAGGCTTCTCTCTTCACACCTTTTCTAGAATTTAATATTTATAAACTTTTTTGATGATAGCTATTTTGATTCATGTGAGGTAATACCTCATTATGGGTTTTATTTATCTAACTATTACAATGTTGAATATGTTTTCATATGCCTATTAGCCATCCATACATCTTTAGAAAAATGCCACTTAGGTCTTCTGCCCAGTTTCTGATTTAAAAAAAAAAAATACTAGGTTGTATGAGCTGTTTGTATATTTTGGATGTTAACCCCTGGTTGGTCACATTGTTTGCAAATATTTTCTCTCATTCAGTAGACTATCTTTCATTTTGTTGATAATTTTGTTGATAAATCAAATAAGTTTGATTATGCTCCACTTGTTTATTTTTACTTATATTTATTTTGCCTTGGGAAACTGACCTAAGAAATGATTTGAAATTGGATAAAAAGTCACTAAGAATTGAGGAAAGGAATTTTCACACTAACTACTAATCAACTGGTATAGATGTTAGACATCAGAACCCCATCTGCCTTCCCCTGTTTCAGAGTCTCTTGACTCAGCATCCACAACCTGATGGGCCAGCCTTCTAGGGGTGCACTGTATCCAGAAAGCCTGTGGAAGATGAAAATGAGAGCTGTACTTCCTACACTCTTTCAGTTCTAGAGTCACTGATCCCGGTAAGTGGTAACTCCAGAGGGGCTTCTTCACCCCAAAATGTCCCTCGCATTGGCCTATCACATGCTCAAAATCTTACAATTACACATCATTTCCTTGACTTAAGCACTGTTTCTCCAGATGCAAGAGGAGGAGGAACACATTAAGACACTATTACTCCTAAACATATCAGCATAAGATTTTAATAGCTCATTGTCTCCTGAGCCACTGTATTTTACTGGTGAGAAGGAGGGAAGAACTGCTTAGAGTCTGGGTTAACTCTCAAGAAAGAAAATTGGGTGAGGCTAATTTTCATGAACATGAATAGATGATGATGAATGACAGAAGAGTAGATAGTTTTGGGACCTTCAAAGCCTGAGCATGAAGCCTGCAGTTGATAAGAATTAGGGAAAAGCCTTAAAGGTAGCCCAGAATCCTGGGATGAGGAAGGTTTGGAAATGAACTAAAGGAGTCACAGTTTGCCTGAAGGAATCAGTTGGGGGACTCTGCAGGGAGTAAAAGCAGAAGCCCTTGTTTGAAACTCCTGCCTTTTACATGTGCCTTGCTGCCACCCCAACAGCTAACTCTTTGCTGTGGGCGTGGAAAAGTCTTCCAAATCATGAATTCATGACTCATGGTAGCTGTGACATCCCAGGGACAGTCGGAGTAGCAGGTAAGCAAGCCTCTCATCCCTGCTCACTGTAAGAACTGGGGTTGCCCAGGTCCCTCCAGCTGCCCATCTCCCCCCTTAATTCTTCTCCCCACACCCTGTCAGTGTGGAGACATCAGGATGCTTTGCATCCTAGAAGATCGATGTTCCAAAAACCTCAGAGGAAATCCAGATATTTCTTTGGTTTTAAAAAAGTTTAGAAAAGCTTTTTCAAGGCTCATTTTTCTACCACCAAAAAGGCAGCCTAACTTGATTTTTCTTCAACAACTAGCCATGTCCCCTAGCTCCATCTTTGCATGAAAATCTCATCCTGTTCCCCTTTCCAGTGGCAAGCAGCCTTACCTTGGGAACTTCAGAGAAATGAAAATTCTAGGGCACATAACACCTGGCTGAGCCAGCTGTCCTGTTGCAAAGGGTGGCAGCCACATTTGGATCATTAAAACCATATGCACCACAGCTGTGGTACATATACACAATGGAGTATTATTCAGCCAATAAAAAGAATACATCTAAATCCGTTCTAATGAGATGGATGAAACTGGAGCCGATTATACAGAGTGAAGTAATCCAGAAAGAAAAACACCAGTACAGTATACTGACACATATATATGGAATTTAGAAAGATGGTAATGATGACCCTGTATGTGAGACAGCAAAAGAGACATAGATGTATAGAACAGACTTTTGGACTCTGAGGAAGAGGGAGAGGGTAGGNGATTATACAGAGTGAAGTAAGCCAGAAAGAAAAACACCAATACAGTATACTGACACATATATATGGAATTTAGAAAGATGGTAATGATGACCCTGTATGTGAGACAGCAAAAGAGACATAGATGTATAGAACAGACTTTTGGACTCTGAGGAAGAGGGAGAGGGTAGGATGATTTGGGAGAATGGCATTGAAACATGTATACTATCATGTAAGAAATGAAGCGCTAGTCTATGTTGGATACAGGATGCTTGGGGCTGGTGCACAGGGATGATCCAGAGAGATGATATGGGGTGGGAGGTGGGAGGGGGGTTCAGGATTGGGAGCTTGTATACATCCGTGGCAGATTCATGTCAATGTATGGCAAAACCAATACAGTATTGTAAAGTAAATAAAATAAAAATAAAATTAAAAAAACATATGCAATCAGGTTCTAATCTTAGGAAATTCTGAGAATTTATTGAGTAACCTTGAGCTGTCTTTTAAAAACATGAGACAGAAATTGGGAACCACATCTCAGACACTATGACTCTAAGATTGAGTATCCTAAGGCACCAGGCGTGCCTGTCATTGGCTGCTCACAGACCCATTCCATGCCTTCTTTCCCTTGCTCTGCTCTGCTCAAGATCATAGACTCCTGCATTTCCCAGGCACCCTTGTGTTAGAACTGACTTTATGTACGCAGAGTAACTAGAGAATTTATACCCTGGGAGCAGCTCTTAACTAACAACTCACAGGTGTGAGGATATCAATACCTCAGCTCCCCTGTCCCCAGTGAGGATGTGGCCTCCTGCAGTATTGATCCAAAATTACCTCCTGGAACTTTGGTTGTTTGGTTATCTGAAAAACACCCTTTTGAGATAACCCTCTTCCCTACCTACTTCCACCTCCCTACTCCCTATAGTTTCTTCATGGGTACATTGATAATAAGCCATATTCATAAGAATCTCTTCACAAGGCAATGGCTCTAACTCATTCTTGTTTTTCTTGATTCCTTCAGTTGAGTTCAGTCACTCAGTTGTGTCCAACTTTTTGCTAACCCATGGGCTGCAGCATACCAGACCTCCCTGTCCATCGCCAACTCATGGAGTTTACTCAAACTCATGTCCATTGACTCAGTGATGCCATTCAATCATCTTATCCTCTGTTGTCCCCTTCTCTTCCTGATTTCAATCTTTCCCATCATCAAGGGCTTTTCAAATGAGTCAGCTCTTTGCATCAGGTGGGCCAAATCATTGGAGTTTCAGCTTCAGCATCAGTCCTTCTGATGAATATTCAGAACTGATTTCCTTTAGGTTGGGCTGGTTGGGTCTCCTTGTAATCCAGGGGCTCTCAAGAGTCTTCTCCAACACCACAGTTCAAAAGCACCAACTCTTCAGTGCTCAGCTTTCTTTATAGTCCAATTCTCACATCCATACCTGACTACTGGAAAAATCATAGCTTTGATTAGCTGGATCTTTGTTGGCAGAATAATGCCGTCTAGGTGGTCATAACTTTTCTTCCAAGGAGCAAGCATTTTAAACAATTTCATGGCTGCAGTCACCAACTGGAGTGATTTTGGAGCCCAAGAAAATAAAGTCTGTCAATGTCTCCATCATTTCCCCATCTATTTGCCGTGGAGTGATGGGACCGGATGTCATGATCTTAGTTTTCTAAACATTGAGTTTTAAGCCAACTTTTTCACTATCTTCTTTCACTTTCATCAAGAGGCTCTTTAGTTCTTCTTCTTTCTCTGCCATAAGGGTGGTGTTGTCTGTCTATCTGAGTTTATTGATGTTTCTCCCAGCAATCTTGATTCCAGTTTGTGCTTCATCCAGTCCAGCGTTTCGCATGATGTACTCTGCATATAAGTTAAATAAGCAGGGTGACAATATACAGCCCTTAACGTACTCCTTTTCCAATTTGGAACCAGTCTGTTGTTCCATGTCCAATTCTAACTGTTGCTTCCTGACCTGCATACAGATTTCTCAAGAGGCAGGTCAGGTGGTCTGGTATTCCCATCTCTTTCAGAATTTTCCACAGTTTATTGTGATCCACACAGTCAAAGTGTTTGGCATAATCAATAAAGAAGAAATAGATGTTTTTCTGGAATTCTCTTGCCTTTTCAATGGTACAATGGATGTTGGCAATTTGATCTCTGGCTCCTCTGCCTTTTCTAAATCCAGCTTGAACATCTGGAAGTTCATGGTTCATGTACTGTTCAAGCCTGGTTTGGAGAATTTTGAGCATCATTTTGCTAGCGTGTGAGATGAGTGTAATTATGTGGTAGTTTGAACATTCTTTGGCATGGCCTTTCTTTCGGATTGGAATGAAAACCGACATTTTCCAGTCCTGTGGCCACTGCTGCATTTTGCAAATTCACTGGCATATTGAGTGCAGCACTTTCACAGCATCATCTATTAGGATTTGAAATAGCTCAACTGGAATTCCTTCACCTCCACTGGCTTTGTTTGTAGGGCCCATTTGACTTCACATTCCAGGATGTCTGGCTCTAGGTGAGAGATCATACCATCATAGTTATCTGGGTGATGAAGATCTTTTCTGTATACATCTTCTGTGTATTCTTGCCACCTCTTCTTAATATCTTCTGCTTCTGTTAGGTTCATACTGTTTCTGTCCTTTATTGTGCCCATCTTGGCATGAAATATTCCCTTGGTATCTCTAATTTTCTTGAAGATATCTCTAGTCTTTCCCATTCTGTTCTTTTCCTCTATTTTGTTTTTCATTGATCACTGAGGAAGTCTTTCTTATCTCTCCTTGCTATTCTTTGGAACTCTATTCAAATGGGTATATCTTTCTTTTTCTCCTTTGCCTTTTGTGTCTTTTCTTTTCTCAGCCATTTGTAAGGCCTCATTGGGCAACTATTTTGCCTTTTTGCATTTCTTTTTCTTGGGGATGGTCTTTATCACTGCCTCCTGTACAATTCAGGAACCTCTGTCCATAATTCTTCAGGCACTCTATCAGATCTAATCCCTTGAATCAATTTGTTGCTTCTACTGTATAATCATAAGGGATTTGATTTAGGCCATACCGGAATGGCCTAGTGGTTTTCCCTACTTTCTTCAATTTCAGTCTGAATTTGGCAATAAGGAGTTCCTGATCTGAACTGCAGTCAGCTCCTGGTCTTGTTTTTGCTGACTGTATAGAGCTTCTCCATCTTTGGCTGCAAAGTATATAATCAATCTGATTTCAGTGTTGACCATCTGGTGATGTCCATGTGTAGTCTTCTCTTGTGTTGTTGGAAGACGGTGTTTGCTATGACCAGTGCATTCTCTCGGCAAAACTCTGTTATCCTTTTCACGGCTTTGTTTTGTAGTTCAAGGCCAAATTTACCAGTTACTCCAGGTATCTCTTGACTTCCTATTTTTGCATTTTAATCCCCTATGATGAAAAGGACATCTTTTTTGGGTGTTAGTTCTAGAAGGTCTTGTAGGTCTTCACAGAACTGTTCAACTTCAGCTTCTTCAGCAATACTGATTGGGGCATAGACTTGGATTACTGTGATATTGAATGGTTTGCCCTTGAAACCAACAGAGATCCTTCTGTCATTTTTGAGATTGCATCCAACTACTGCATTTCAGACTCTTTTGTTGACTATGTTGGCTACTCCACTTCTTCTAAGGAATTCTTGCCCAGAGTAGTAGAGATAATGGTCATCTGAATTAAATGACCATTAATTATTAAATGACCATTAATTAAATGGACCATTCCAGTCCATTTTAGTTTGCTGATTCCTAAAATGTTGATGTTCACTCTTGCCATCTCCTGTTTGACCACTTCCAGTGTGCCTCGATTCATGGACCTAACAGCTCAGTTCAGTTCAGTTCAGTCGCTCAGTCATGTCCGACTCTCTGCGACCCCATGAATCGCAGCACGCCAGGCCTCCCTGTTCATCACCATCTCTCGGAGTTCACTCAGACTCAAGTTCATTGAGTCCGTAATGCCATCCAGCCATCTCATCCTCGGTCGTCCCCTTCTCCTCCTGCCCCCAATCCCTCCCAGCATCAGAGTCTTTTCCAATGACATTCCAGGTTAATATGCAATATTCTCTCAGTTTGAATCAATTGGGCATCTGGCCCATTGCTGTTTGGGCCATTGCTGTGAGTGCTGACTTCCTGATTTTAGTGTAAGTACACAGAAGGGAATTTATTCTCTCTTGTTTCCCCTGAGATGTCTAGCATGCCCTGGGACATCCCTAGAACTGCCTTTTTTTAAGGGGGAAAGCTGTGGGGATCTTTGAGATCAGATGAGGAGGTAGAGGCCCAGACAAGCTAAGGGACATTGGCTAAATGATGCTTTTTCCTGACTGATGTGTGCAGGGAGACGTTTTGTCCCCATGATAATTTATTCTTGGCTTATTGAGATGATGATGATAATAATGATGATTCTTTCTACATGGTTTCCTGAGGAATTTTAGGCTTTTGGCCCATATAATTAGATCCTTCCTGAAGCCTTTCTAAGGAAGAGACCCTACGTCTTGTATTCAGGCAAACTCTGTTCTCAGCTTAAGGGTATAGAGTAGGACAGGGAAGTAGGGATGGGGTAACAAAGTGAAAGAAGAATCACAACAGGTTTTGGGCACATGTGTGGGGTTCAGTGTGATCTGAGCATTTCAGCCCAGCCTTGAGTTGAGGAAAGGGGCAGAGAATGCTTTCATGAGCAGTAAAGCCTGAGATGAATGTTGAAGGCAAATTGGAGTTTCCAAGGTAGAGGATTAGGAAAATACAATTCCCTCCAAATTCAGTGTACAACCTATATCTGATGATGATTTTTTTTTTTCATTTGGAAAGGTAGTTTTTCATAGAGATATGGGAGCAAATTTGGGGTCAAATAAGATTTAAATCTTGGCTCCATCACTTTATTTGTGTCTTTGGGCAAGTTTCTCATACTCTCTGAACCTCAATACCTTCATCAGTGAATTAGAATAATAAATCCTACCATATTGGATGGTCACCGAGCTCAGATCAGATGAACATATTCATAACTTGTACTCAGCACTTGAGCAATGATAGTTGCTATAGCTCCCTATAGTGAACTTTTAACTTTCATCATTATCAAATGGATACTGATTATTGTCCTACTGTGTTCAAGTTTTGAGTGAATCTTAACTTGTCTCTCTCATGCACCCTCATTTGAGAGGATGTGAGATATTATATCCCAAACTAGAGACTCTGAGAGGACATGTGACCTGCATTCTCTGTTTTGAAGGATAATTGCTCTACAGAATTTTGTTGTTTTTCTGCCAAGAATCAACATGAATCAGCCATAGGTATACATATATCCCCTCCATTTTGAATCTCTCTGCAATCTGCTTCCCCATCCCACTCCTTTAGTATGCTACAGAGCCCCTGTTTGAGTTCGTCAAGTCATACAGAAAATTCCCATTGGCTATCTATTTTGCATATGGTATTGTAAGTTTCCATGTTACTCTTTCCATATATTTCACCCTCTCTTTCCTCTCCTTCCCACTGTTTCTATAAGTCTGTTCTCTATGTCTGTTTTTCCACTGCTGCACTGCAAATAAATTAATCAGTACCATCTTTCTAGATTTGATATATTTGCATTAGTATATGATATTTATCTTTCTCTTTCTGACTTACTTCACTCTGTACAAGGCTCTAGATTCATCCACCTCATCAGAACAGACTCAAATATGTTCCCTTTTATGGCTGAGTAATATTCCATTGTATACATGTACCACAGCTTCTTTACCTATTCAACTGTTGATGGACATCTAGGTTGCTTCCATAGTCTAGCTATTATAAACACTGCTGCAGTGAACATTGGGGTACATGTGCCTTTTTTCAATTTTAGTTTCCTCAGGGTATATGCCTAGTAGTGGGATTGCCGGGTCATATGGTGGGTTTATTCATAATTTTTAAAGAAATCTCCATACTGTCTTCCATAATGACTGTATCAATTTACATTTTCACCAGCAGTACAAGAGCATTTCCTTCTCTCCACACCCTCTCCAGCATTTATTCTTTGTAGACTTTTTGATAGCAGCCATTCTGACTGGAGTGAGATGGTATCTCATTGTGGTTTTTTTTTTTCCTTTAAAAAATTTTTATTTTATTTTATTTTTTTACTTTATTTTACTTTACAATACTCTATTGGCTTTGCCATACATCGTTTGTGAGACAACAAAAGAGACACAGACATAAAAAAATTTTATTTTATGTTGGGATATAGTTGTTTTACAATGTGTTCACTTCAGGCATATTGCAAACTGATTTATTTATACATATACATATATATCCATTCTTTATCAGGTCTTTTCCCATACAAGTTATTACAGAATACTGAGTGGAGTTCCCTGTGCGATATAGTGGGTCTATATTGTTTGTCTATTTTATACATAGTGATATAATACACATTCTTTTCTTTTTTAAGAAACGAGGCGCTGGTCTATGTTCATTGTGGTTTTAATTTTCATTTCTTTGATAATGAGTGATGTTGAGCATCTTTTCATGTGTTTGTTAGCCATCTGTATGTTTTCTTTGGAGACATGTCTGTTTAGTTCTTTAATCCATTTTTTGATTGTGTCATTTATTTTTCTGGTATTGAGCTACATAAGCTGCTTGTATATTTTTGAGATTAATTCGTTGTCAGTTGCTTCACTTGCTATTATTTTCTCCAATTCTGAAGTCTGTCTTCTCACCTTACTTATCGTGTCCTTCATTGTGCAAAAGCTTTTAATTTTAATTAGGTCCCATTTGTTTATTTTTGCTTTTATTTCCATTACTCTAGGAGGTGGGTCATAAAGGATCCTGCTATGATTTATATCATTGAGTGTTTTGCCTATGTTTGCCTCTAGGAGTTTTATAATTTCTGGTCTTACATTTAGATCTTTAATCCATTTTGAGTTTATTTTTGTGTACAGTGTTAGAAAGTGTTCTAGTTTCATTCTTTTACAAGTGGTTGACCACTTTCCCCAAGATCATTTGTTAAAGAGATTGTCTTTTCTCCATCGTATATTCTTGCCTTCTTTGTCAAAGATAAGGTATCCATAGGTGCATGGATTTATTTCTGGACTTTCTACTTTGTTCTATTGATCTATGTTTCTGTCTTTGTGCCAGTACCATACTGTGTTGATGACTGTAGCTTTGTAGTATAGCCTGAAGTCAGGCAGGTTGATTTCTCCAGTTCCATTCTTCTTTCTCAAAATTGCGTTGGCTATTCAAGGTTTTTCATATTTCCATACAAATTGTGAAATTATTTGCTCTAGTTCTGTAAAAAATACCATTGGTAGCTTCATAGGGATTGCATTGAATCTATAGATTGCTTTGGGTAGTATATTCATTTTCAGTATATTGATTCTTCTGATCCACGAATATGGTATATTTTTCCATCGATTTGTGTCCTCTTTGATTTCTTTCATCAGTGCTTTATAGTTTTCTATATATAGGTCTTTTGTTTCTTTAGGTGTATTTATTCCCAAGTATTTTATTCTTTTCATTGCAAAGGTGAATGGAATTGTTTCTTTGATTTCTCTTTCTGTTTTATCATTGTTAATGTACAGGAACACAGGGTATTTCTGTGTATTAATTTTATATCCTACAACTTTAGTATATTCATTAATTAGCTCTAGTAATTTTCTAGTGGTGTCTTTAGGGTTTTTTATGTGGAGGATCATGTCATCTGCAGTGAGAGTATTACTTCTTCTTTTCAAATATGGAATCCTTTAATTTCTTTTTCTTCTCTGATGACTGTGGGTAAAACTTCCAAAACTGTTGAATAGTAGTGGTGAGAGTCGGCACCCTTGTCTTGTTCCTGACTTTAGGGGAAATGATTTCAATTTTTCACTATTGAGGATGATGTTTGTTGTGAGTTTATCATATATAGCTGTTATTATGTTGAGATATGTTCTTTTTATGCTTGCTTTCTGGAGAGTTTTTAATCATAAATGGATGTTAAATTTTGTCAAAGGTTTTCTCTGCATCTATTGCGAATGATCACTTTTTTATCTTTCAATTTATTAATGTGGTGTATCACATTGATTGATTTGCAACCATTGAAGAATCCTTTCATCCCTAGTATAAAGCCCACTTAGTCATGATGTACGATCTTTTTAATATGTTGTTGGATTCTGTTTGCTAGAATTTTGTTGAAGATTTTTGCATCTATATTCATCAGTGTTATTGGACTGTAGTTTTCTTTTTTTGTAGCATCTTTGTCTAGTTTTGATATTAGGGTGATGGTGGTCTCATATAATGAGTTTGGCAGTTTACT
Source organism: Neotragus pygmaeus (assembly GCA_006410875.1). Classification (NCBI taxonomy): domain Eukaryota; kingdom Metazoa; phylum Chordata; class Mammalia; order Artiodactyla; family Bovidae; genus Neotragus; species Neotragus pygmaeus. The sequence goes on along the minus strand of SJYV01050598.1, from coordinate 849,275 downwards.
TTCCTCTGCAATTTTCTGGAAGAATTGAGTAGGATAAGTGTTAGCTCTTATCTAAATTTTTGGTAGAATTCACCTGGGAAGCCATCTTGATGAGTTTTTTTTTTTTTTAATGTGTTTGTGGGGAGGCTGGTGATCTCCCAGTAACTCCACCATTTTCTTCCATTTCTGCATTCTTATCTTACGTTGGGTTTCCCATGAAACAAAGCACTCAGGTGAAGATGGGAGTGCAAGTACATTTCTTGGGAGGAAACACTGACTGAAGAGTGGCAGGGAAGGGAAGTCCATATAGGATGTATTTTAGCATTTACCACTGCAGGCATATGGGGCTCACTCCCACCAGGGAATCCTGAGAGGCAGCATAGAGCACACACCTCAGGGGTTTCCCATCTAAGAGAGAGGGAGCTACATATTTAACCACCAACTCATTGTCTCCTTCAGTGGTCTCAAAGTGGCAGGTCAGCTCTGGATGTCCTGACTCACAGATCTGTCATTAGACCATCACGTGTGGATTCTCAGGGAAGGAGTGGTGGATGTTGACCAACTGGGGGCAGAGGAGTGTGGCTGCTGAAAGAGCATAAAGGAACTGAACAGACTGCAAAAAGGAATAGATGTCCGAAGGCAAGATGGGAGTATGAGGACAGACGGAAGCAGAGTGGGTGCTACATCTCAGTCTGGCAATGACACTCGATTTCAATGAACACTCTGGTTTGGTGCCCAGGACAAGTACTATTTAAGATGCTCTTCCCTTAACACAGTGTTTTATGGATAGGTTTGAGTTGTTTTTACCACTGTTGCTACAGTAGAGATGCAGGGGTGGGTTGGGGAGAATCAGCTGTGTTTTCTTACTGGAGGAAGAAAGAAGATCATCTACCGGTATGAAATGAAATTATCTACTGCCATACCAATAAACAAGAACTGTGCCAGCCATTAGTGATTTCTGGCCTCCAAATGTGAACGAGGGCTCCCCAAACTGTAGTCCAGCAGTGACACTGCTCTCCATGGTGATAGGAGCTCAGGGAAATGACAGGGGTAGCTATACACCACTCCTTAAGGTGACCAAGGAAACAGGGTTTGACTCCGGATAGCTGAGGTGCATATGAAAGGGATGAATTCATTGAGTCCAGAGACTTGCATCTTTCCATAAATAGAACACTAAATTCCTTAACTTGATGCTGATTTTTCTTACTTCACAATAATTTTTGATGTTCAGACTGCCTTCTCCCTTTGTTGCAAACTTGTGTACAGCCTGATTCCCCCTCCTGCTTCCTTGAAGCACTTTTCTTAGAGCTACTGAGATGCTGTCTCCTGGGCTAGGGATCCTAAATATTCCCACTCCCACCAAATAAGATAACTCTATTTTCAGGTTGTGACTATATTTTTAAGTTGATAGCTTTCGAAACCACAGAGGTACCTGAGCAGATCTCTCTCCTCAACTTGAACTCTGAGAAACTTGTGGCATGGTACCAGCAGAGTCCCCTTGTACCAATCCACTTCCTCAGAAGTTCTGGATGGATATGAAAAAGTCTTTTCTGGTTCTTTGATCTCTCATGTTTGTTGAGATCTTGAATTTTTTATTTTGTGAGGTATAGCAGGTGCCTGCTCCCTCTCAGTTAAGGTACTTGGTGGAGGGCAGTTGAAAGATACTGAGACATATCTACCCAGGATCTAAATACTGAGTGGGGCTCAGTTTAAAAGATATTGAGGAATACCTGCCCAGGTGAAAGACAGTAATTGGAGAAGGGAGAATACCCAGGGCTCAGTTAAAAAAACACCTAGGTGGCTCCATTGTAGAAAGATGTATGAAGCTTGTACTTGCAAGCATCTAGTAACTGGAGTAATTAAATCTCACCTTAAATATTGAGGTGGCTCTTTAATGCACATACAATTAACAAAAGCCAGCTTAGTAAAACCTTAAACAAAACTTTCTAGAGGGAAGCTTATATTTGTTTGTCTTTGAGATGTAAATGTTCTATCAGACCTTACTAGACTGTTCTGTTGTGTGTTTGCTTTAAGCCTTTAAAGGTCCCCCCCCCCCCATTCTCTGAATGGGTTGCATCTCTGTTGAGATATAATTTATTGGTGACCAAATGTTTTATCCTTTCAAAATTAGAGACAGTAACAGTATTAAATCTAGAGCTCTCTTATTGTAAACAACTGTTTTTTTGGTACCTATAAAACAAAAGTTAAATTAACCTAAGAGCTTTTTTTTTTTTCTTAGAAAGAGAAAAACTTGTTTAGAGAGTGAATAAAGATAGCAGAGTAGAAATGTGTGTGCTTATCTCCTCCTGCAAGAGCACCAAAATTGCAACTAACTTTTGAAGCATCAATTAGTCCCCAGTGTGTATTTTCAGTCCTGGGACACTGCAAGGAAATATGCTGGATGTGTAATTGCTTATTTTTTGTTTTCTGGCAAAAACAGAAAAGCTGGAATTTTCACTCTCAATCCCACTTAGGAAAGCCTCCTGGGTTCTCATTGTCTCTTCATGAAGTTAATCCTCAATGCCCGAGTTACCTTACTAAAAGAAACACTGTGCCTGGACATCCTTACTAGGAGCTCATCTTATAGTACATCTAACTTCAGAAGGTGTCATATGAGTATGCCAGTGGCCACACAGTGAATTACCAGTTGACACCACTTCCCTCATGGAAAAGACCAGTTCCCCCCAAGGGTGTATTTTTGTGCTGGAACACTTCAGTGATACAGGCTGGTTTTGAACCTTCTCACTGGGGTCTGCTGGACAAAAGAGTGTTCTAACTGTGTCAAAACATGGTCCACTGAAGGAGAGAATGGCCAACCACTTCAGTATTCTTGCCTTCAGAAGCCCATGAACAATATGAAAAGGCAAAAAGATATGACACTGAAAGATGAACTCCCCAGGTTGGTAGGGGCCCCAATATGCTACTGGAGAAGAGTGGAGAAATAATTACAGAAAGAATGAAGAGACAGAGCCAAAGCAAAAATAATGTCCAACTGTGGATGTGACTGGTGATGGAAGGAAACTCCGATGCTGTAAAGAACAACCTTGCATTGGAACCCGGAATATTAGGTCCATGAATCAAGGCAAATTGGAAGTTGTCAAACAGGAGAGGGCAAGAGTGAGCATCAACATTTTAGGAATCAGTGAACTAAAATGGACTGGAATGGGCGAATTTAATTCAGATGACCATTATATCTACTACTGTGGGCAAGAATCCCTTAGAAGACATGGAGTAGCCCTCACAGTCAACAAAAGAGTCCGAAATGCAGTACCTGGGTGCAGTCTAAGAAATGACAGGATGATCTCTGTTTCCAAGGCAAGCCATTCAATATCACAGTAATCCAAGTCTATGCCCTGACCAGTAATGCTGAAGAAGCTGAAGTTGAATGGTTCTGTGAACACCCACAAGACCTTCTAGTGCTAACACCCCCAAAAGATGTTATTTTCATCATAGGGAACTGGAATGCAAAAGTAGGAAGCCAAGAGATACCGGGAGAAACAGGCAAATTTGGCCCTGAGGTTCAAAATAAAGCAGGGCAAAGGTTAACAGAGTTTTGCCAAGAGAATACACTGGTCATAGCAAATACCCTCTTCCAACAACACATGAGAAGACTCTACACATGGACATCACCAGATGGTCAATACTGAAATAAGACTGATTATATTCTTTGAAGCCATGATGGAGAAGCTTTATACAGCCAGCCAAAACAAGACTGGGAGCTAACTGTGGCTCAGATCATGAACTTCTTGCTGCAAAATTCAGACTTAAATTGAAGAAAGTAGGGAAAACTACTAGATCATCCAGGTATGACCTAAATCAAATCCCTTATGAAAGTGATATATAGTGTCACTTATATAGTGAAAGTGACAAATAGATTCAAAGGATTAGATCTGATAGAGTGCCTGAAGAGTTATGGACAGAGGTTCCTGAATTGTACAGGAGGCAGTGACCAAGACCATACCCAAGAAAAAGAAATGCAAAAAAGCAAATTTGTTGTCTGAGAAGGCCTTACAAACAGCTCAGAAAAGGAGAAGTGAAAGCAAAGGAGAAAGGAAAGATAAACCCATTTGAATGCAGAGTTCCAAAGAACAGCAAGGAGAGATAAGAAAGCCTTCCTCAGTGATGAATGCAAAGAAATAGAGGAAAACAATATAATGGGAAAGACTAGAGGTCTCTTCAAGAAAATTAGATACCAAGGGAACATTTCATGAAAAGATATTTACAATTAAGGGCAGAAATGGTATGGATCTAACAGAAGCAGAAGATATTAAGAAGAGGTGGCATGAATACACAGAAGTATACAGAAGAGTTTCATGACCCAGATAACTATGATGGTGTGATCTCTTACCTAGAGCCAGACATCCTGGAATGCAAAGTTAAGTGGGCCTTCATCATTATGAACAAAACTAGAGGAGGCAATGGAAATCCAATTGAGCTATTTCAGATACTAAAAGATGATGCTGTGGATGTGCTGCACTCAATATGCCAGCAAATGTGGAAAACTAAGCAGTGGCCACAGGACTGGAAAAGGTCCATTTTCATTTCAATCCCAAAGAAAGGCAATGGCCAAAGAATGTTCAAAGTACTGCACAATTGCACTCATCTCACATGATAGCAAAGCAACGCTCAAAATTCTCCAAGCCAGGCTTCAACAATACATAAATTGTGAACTTCCAGAGTTTAAGCTGAATTTAGAAAAGCAGTTGGACCAGAGATTAAATTGCCAACACCCATCGGATTATCAAAAAAGCAAGAGAGTTCCAGGAAAACATCTACTCCTGCTTTATTGACTACACCAAAGCCTTTGACTGTGTAAGTTGCAACAAACTGTGGAAAATTCTGAAAGAGATGGGAATACCAAACCACCTTACCTGCTTCCTGAGAAATCTGTATGCAGGCCAAGAAGAAACAGTTATAACTGGACATGGAACAAGAGACTGGTTCCAAATGGGGAAAGGAGTACATCAAGGCTATATATTATCACCCTGCTTGTTTAACTTATATGCAGAGTACATCATGTAAAATGTGGGGCTGAATGAAGCACAAACGGGAATCAAGATTGCCGGGAGAAATATCAATAAACTCAGACACACAGATGACACTGTCCTTTTGGCAGAAAAAGAAGAACTAAAGAGTCTCTGATGAAAGCAAAAGAGAAGAGTGAAAAAGTTGGCTTAAAACTCAACGTTCACAAAATGAAGATCATGGCATTGGGTCCCATCACTTCGTGGCAAATAGATGGGGAAACAATGGAAACAGTGACAGACTTTACTTTCTTGGGCTCTAAAATCACTGCAGATGGTGACAGCAGCCAATAAATTTAAAAGATGCTTCCTCTTTGAAAGAAAAGCTATGACCAACCTAGACAGTATGTTAAAAAGAGGAGACATTAGTTTGCCAACAAAGGCCCATATGTAATAGTCAAAGCTATAGTTTTTCCAGTAGTCATGTATGTATGTGAGAGCTGGACCATAAAGAAAGCTGAGTGCCAAAGAACAGATACTTTTGAACTGTGGTGTTGGAGAAGATTCTTCAGAGTCCCTTTGAATGCAAGGAGATAGAACCAGTCAATCCTAAAGGAAATCAGTCCTTAATATTTATTGGAAGGAGTGATGCTTGAGCTGAAGCTCCAATACTTTGGCCACCTGATGTAAAGGACTGACTCATTGGAAAAGACCCGATCCTGGGAAAGATTGAAGGCAGGAGAAGAAGGGGGTGACAGAGGATGAGATGGTTGGATGGTATCACTGATTCAATGGACATGAGTTTAAGCAAGCCTCAGGAGTTGGTGATGGACAGGAAAGCCTGATGTACTACAGTCCATGGGGTTGCAAAGAGTGGAACATGACTGAGCGACTGAGCTGGACTGATTGAACAACCTTTGAAAGGAGGACACTGGAACCCAACAAGAAAAGATACCTCACATTCAAAGACAAAGAATAAGCTGCAGTGAGATTGTAGGAGGGGCACAGTCCTGATAAAATAAAATCCCATACCCTCTGGGTGGGTGACCTACAAACTGGAGAACAATAATACCAAAGAAGTTCTCCCACTGTTGTGAAGGTTCTGAACCCCATGTCAGGCTTCCCATCCAGGGGATCTTACAAAGAGACTGGGAATCCCCAGTGAATCTGGCTTTGATGGCCAGTAAGATTTGATTATAGGACTTCCAGAGGTCTGGGATGAAACATACTCATCGTGGAGGGCACAAACAAACTCTTGCATGCAACTAGATAGACAAAGAGGTAAGGAGCAGTGACCCCACATGAGACTGAACCAAAACTACCTGCTAGTGTTTGAGGATCTCCTGTGGAGGTGTAGATCATCAGAGGCTTACTACAGGGATGCAGGCATTAGAAACAGCAGTCTTTGAAAGCCCCTTTGGCATAAGCCCTTTAGAGTTTGCGATTAACCATACCACAGAGCCCATATATTCCAGGGTTGGGTCACCTCAGGACAAATAACTACCAGGAAGGGAGCACAACCCCACTCATCAGCACACAATTGGATTAAAGTTTTACTGAACAAGCCCACCAGAGCAAGATCCAGTTTTTTCCATTGCCATTCCCCGCACCCCCTCCCCAAATCAGTTAGGTTACAGAAGCCTCTTAGCCTCATCCATTAGAGGGCAGAGAGAAGATGCAAGGAGAAGCACAGTCCCATAGTGGTTAAAACAAAAAACATTTTACAGAAAGTTAATCAGGATGAAAAAGCAGAAAGTTATGTTCCAGATGAAGGGAAAATATAAAAACCCAGAAAAACAACTCTATGAAGTGGAGATAAGCAACCTTCCATAAAAATAATTCAGAATAATCATAGTGAAGATGATCCACGATCTCAGGAAAACAATGGAGAAGATGTAAGAGATGTTTACTAAAGACCTGAAAGAAGTCAGAAATGAATAATACACTAGAAGGAATCAATAGCAGAATAACTGAGAAAGAAAAATGGATAAATGACATGAAGGACAGAATGATGGAAATCACTGCCACACAACAGAATATAGGAAAAAGAAAGAGAGAGAAGAAAAAAAGAAGATAGCTTTCTCTTAACCTCTGGGACAACATTAAATGCACCAACACTCACACTATAGGGGTCCCAGAAGGAGAAGAATGAGAGAAAGGACCTGAGAAAGTATTTGAAGAGATAATTGCTGAAAACTTCCCTAACATGGGAAAGAAAATAGTCAATCAAGTTCAGGAAGCACAGAGTTCCAAGAAGGATAAACCCAAAGAGAAACACAACAAGATACATAGTAATCAAACTGACAAACACACAAAGATAAAATATTAAAAGCAACAAGGGAACAATGACAAATACCATACAAGGAAAAGCCTATCAGGCTACCAGCTGATTCCTCAACAGAAACTCTACAAACCAGATGGGTATGGCATAAGGTATTTAAAGGGATGAAAGGAAAGAACCTACAACCAACAATACTCTACCCAGAAAGACTCATTCAGATTTGATGGAGAAATCAAAAGCTTTCCAGACAAGCACCACAAAACCAGCTTTTCAACAAATGATAAAGGAATTTCTGTAGGCAGGAAACACAAGAGAAAGAAAAGACTTATACAGAATATAAATACAAAACAGTGAAGAAAATGGTAATAGGATCATACATATTGATAATTACTATAAATGTAAATGGATTAAATGCATCAACTAAAAGACATAGAGAGACTGGGTGAATGAAAACCAGAGCACTTCTACTTACCACATCATGCAGCTTGACCTCCCAAATTGTGTGTAATTATTTTATATTGTTAGCTTAATCATGTTCCAATTAGGGCTAGCAATTGTAATTATCTTTTATTTTTTGTCTGGCTCAGTTAAGTTTAGTTCAGTTGTGTCTGACTTTTTGCAGCCTCATGGTCTGCAGCATGCCAGGCTTCCTTGTCCATAACCAACTCCTGGAGCTTGCTCAAACTCATGTTCATCGAGTTGGTGATGCCATTCAACCATCTCATCCTCTATCATCCCCTTCTCCTCCTGCCTTTAATCTTTATCAGCATCAGGGTCTTTTCCAATGAGTCAGCTCTTTGCATCAGGTGGCCAAAGTATTGGAGCTTCAGCTTCAGCAACAGTCCTTCCAATGAACACCCAGGACTGATCTTTGGAATGGACTGGTTGGATCTCCTTGCAGTCCAAGGGACTGCCAAGAGTCTTTTCCAACACCACAGTTCAAAAGCATCAGTTCTTCAGTACCAGCTATCTTTATGGTCCAGCTCTCACATCCATACATGACTACTGGAAAAACCATAGCTTTGACTAGACAGACACTTATTGGCAAAGTAATGTCTGCTTTTCAATATGCTCTCTAGGTTGGTCATAGCTTTTCTTCCAAGAAGCAAGCGTCTTTTAATTTCAGAGCTGTCTGAAGTGATTTACCATCTGCAGTGATTTTGGAGCCTCCCAAAATAAAGTCTGTCACTGTTTCCATTGTTTCCCCATCTATTTGCCATGAAGTGATGGGTCCCAATGCCATGATCTTCATTTTCTGAATGTTGAGTTTTAAGCCAAATTTTCACTCTCCTCTTTCACTTTCATCAAGAGGCCCTTTAGTTCTTCTTCCCTTTCTGCCATAAGGGTGGTGTCTTCTGTGTATCTGAGGTTATTGATATTTCTCTCAGCAATGCTGATTCCAGCTTGTGCTTCATCCAGCCCAGCATTTCCCATGATATACTCTGCATATAAGTTAAACAAGCAGGGCAGCAATACACAGCCTTGACATACTCTTTTCCCCATTTTGAACCAGTCTCTTGTTCCCTGTCCAGCTCTAACTGTTCTTCTTGACCTGCATATAGATTTCTCAGGAGGCAGATAAGGTGGTTTGCTATTCCCATCTTTTGATGAATTTCGCACAGTTTGTTGTGCTTCACACAGTCAAAGGCTGTAGTTAATAAAGCAGAAGTAGATGTTTTTCTGGAACTCTCTAGCTTTTTCAGTGACCAGTGGATATTGGCAATTTGATCTCTGGCCCCTCTCCCTTTTCTAAATCCAGGTTTAACATTAGGAAGTTCACAGTTCACATACTGTTGAATCCCAGCTTGGAGAATTTTGAGCATCACTTTGCTAGCATCTGAGATGAGTGCAATTGTGTGGTAGTTTGAACATTCTTTGGCATGGCCTTTCTTTGACATTGGAATGAATACGGACCTTTTCCTGTCCTTTTCCAGTCCTGTGGCCTCTCCTGAGTTTTTCAAATTTGCTGGCATATTGACTGCACACTTTCACAGCATCATCTATTAGGATTTGAGATAGCCCAACTGGAATTCCATCACCTCAACTAGCTTTGTTGATAGTGATGCTTCCTAAGGCCCACTAACTTTTCCAGGATGTCTGGGTTTAGGTAAGAGATCACACCATTGTGGTTATCTGGGTAACAAAGATATTTTCTGTATAGTTGTTCTGTGTATTCTTGCCACCTCTTCTTAATATCTTTTGCTTCTGTTAGGTCCACACCATTTCTGTCCTTTATTGTGTCCATCTTTGCATGAAATGTTCCCTTGGTATCTCTAATTTTCTTGAAGAGAACTCTAGTCTTTCCCATTCTATTGTTTCCCTCTATTTCTTGTCATTAATCACTGGGGCAGACTTTCCTTTTTTAAAACTTTTTTTAAAAAGGATAATTGCTTTACAGAATTTTGTTGTTTTCTGTCAAACGTCAACATGAATCAGCCATAGGTATACATATGCCACCTCCCTTTTGAACCTCCCTCTCATCTCCCTCCCCATCACACCATTCTAGATTGATATAGAGCCCCTGTTTGAGTTTCCTGAGCCATACAGTAAATTCGCCTTGGCTATCTATTTTACATTTGGTAATGTACGTTTCCATGTTACTCTTTCCATACATCTCACCCTCCACTCCCCTCTCCGCATGTCTATAAATCTATTTATATTTCTCCATTGCTGCCCTGTAAATAAGTTCTTCAGTACCATTCATCTAGATTTTCTCTATATATGTTAGAATATGACATTTATCTTTCTCTTTCTGACTTACTTCACTCTGTATAATAGGTTCTAGGTTCATCCACCTCATCAGAACGGACTCAAGTGCGTTTCTTTTTATGGATGTGTAATATTATATTGCGTATATATACCACAACTTCTTTATTCATTCATCTGTCAGTAGACATCTATGTTGCTTCCATGTTCTAGCTGTTGTAAATAGTGCTGCAATAAAAATGGGATACATGTGCCCTTTCCCAATTTTGGTTTCCTCAAGGTATATGCCTAGGAGTAGATTGCTGGGTCATATGTTGGTTTTATTCCTAGTTCTTAAAGGAATCTCCATACCATCTTCCATAGTGGCTGTATCATATTTACATACCCACCAACAGTGCAAGAGTGTTCCCTTTTCTTTACACCCTCTCCAGCATTTATTGTTTGTAGACTTTTTGATGAAGGCCCTTCTGACCAGTGTGAGGTGATATCTTATTGTTGTTTTCTACTTGCATTTCTCTAATAATGAGTGATATTGAGCATTTTTTCTGTGTTTATTAGCTAATTCACTGATTAGCTCTAGTAATTTCTGATATGATATGTAGGGTTTTTATGTACAGTATCATGTCATCTGCAATCAGAGAGAGGTTTACTTCTTTTCCCATCTGAATTCCTTTTATTTTTTTTTCTTCTCTGATTGCTGTAGCTAGGACTTCTAAAATTATGTTGAGTAATAGTGGCAAAAGTGGACACACTTGTCTTGTTCCTGATCTTAGGGGGAATACTTTCAGGTTTTTTTTTTTTTTTTTTTTTTTACCATTCAGAACAATGTTTGCTAAATCGCTTCAGTCATGTTTAACTTTGTGCGACCCCATAGATGGAGGCTCCCTCATCCCTGAGGGAGGGTCCCTTGTCCCCCCACCAGGCTCCCTCGTCCCTGAGATTCTCCAGGCAAGAACACTGGAGTGGGTTGCCATTTCCTTCTCCAATGCATGAAAGTGAAAAGTGAAAGTGAAGTTGCTCGGTCGTGTCTGATTCTTAGCGACCCCATGGACTGCAGTCCACCAGGCTCCTCCGTTCATGGGATTTTCCAGNAACACTGGAGTGGGTTGCCATTTCCTTCTCCAATGCATGAAAGTGAAAAGTGAAAGTGAAGTTGCTCGGTCGTGTCTGATTCTTAGCGACCCCATGGACTGCAGTCCACCAGGCTCCTCCGTTCATGGGATTTTCCAGGCAAGAGTACTGGAGTGGGTTGCCATTGCCTTCTCCTAGAACAATGTTTGCTGTGGGTTTATTGCATATGGCCTTTACTATTTTGAGGTAGGTTCTTTCTATGCCCGTTTTTTGAAGAGTTTTAATAAAAAATGGGTGCTGAATTTTGTCAAAGGCTTTTTCTGCATCTATTGAGATTATCATATGATTTTTATCTTTCAATTTGTTAATATGGTATATCACATTGATTGATTTGCATATATTGAAGAATACTTGGATTCTTGGAACAAAAGCCAACTTGATTGTGGTGTCTGAGCTTTTGGGTGTGTTGCTGAAATTTTGCTGAGGATTTTTGCATCTATGTTCATCAGTGATATTGGCCTGTAGTTTTCTTTTTGTGTGTGTTGTGTTTGGTTTTGGTATCAGGGTGATAGTGGTCTCATAGAGTGATTTTTTGAAAGAGTTTTAGAAGGGTAGGCATTAGCCCTCTCTGAATATTTTATAGAATTGTCCTGTGAAGCCATCTAGTCCTGGGCTTTTGTTTTTTGGCAAATTTTTGATCACAGCTTCAATTTCAGTGCTTGTAATTGGGTTGTTCATAATTTCTATTTCTTCTTGGTCCAGTCTTAGAAGATTGAACTTTTCTAAGAATCTGTCCATTTCTTCCAGGTTATCCATTTTATTGCCATATAGTTGTTCATAACAGTCTCCTTTAATCCTTTGTATTTCTACACTGTCTGTTGTAACTTCTCTTTTTTCATTTATAATTTTGTTAATTTGATTCTTCTCTCTCTCTCTCTCTCTTTTTTTTCTTGATGAGTCTGGTTAAATGTTTGTCAGTTTTGTTCATCTTCTCAAAAAACCCCAGCTTTTTAGTTTGATTAATTTTTACTGTTGTTTCTTTCATTTCTTTTTCATTTATTTCTGCTCAGATCTTTATGATTTCTTTCCTTTTCCTAATTTTCTGTTGTTCTTGTTCTTTTTCCAGGTGCTTTAGGTGTAAAGTTAGGTTGTCTATTCGATGTTTTTATTGTCTCTTGAGGTAAGAGTGTATTGCAATAAACTTGTCTCTTAGAAATACTTTTGCTGCATCCCATAGGTTTTGAGTTGTCATGTTCTCATTGTCATTTGTTTCTAGAAATTTTTTGATTTCGCTTTTGATGTCTTCAGTAACCTTTTGGTTATTTAGAAACATGTTATTTAATCTCCATGTGTTTGTATTTCTTACAGTTTTTTTTCTTGTAATTTATATCTAGTCTAATAGAGTTGTGGTTGGAGAAGATGCTTGATATGATTTCAATTTTCTTAAATTTACTGAGGTTTGATTTGTGACCCAAGATGTGGTCTATCCTGGAGAATGTTCCATGTGCACTTGAGAAGAAGGTGTATTCTTCTGCATTTGGATGGGATGTCCTGAAGATATCAAGGAGACCCATCTCATCTAATGTATCATTTAATGCTTGTGTTTCCTTATTAATTTTCTGTTTTGATGATCTGTCCATTGGTGTCAGTGGGGTGTTAAAATCTCCTACTATTATTGTGTTACAGTCACTTTCTCCTTTTATGTCTGTTAGTGTTTGTCTTATGTATTGAGATGCTCCTATGTTGGTTGTATAGATATTTACAATTGTGTGTCTTTCTCTTGCATTGGTTCTTTGATCATTAGGTGTTGCCCTTCCTTATCTCCTGTAATCTTCTTTATTTTAAGGTCTAGTTTGTCTGATATGAAGATTGGTACTCCAGCTGTCTTTTGTTTCCCGTTTGCATGGAGTATATTTTTTCATCCTCTCCCTTTCACTCTATATGTGTCTTTAGGTCTGATGTGGATTTCTTGTAGACAGCATATATATGGGTCTTATTGTAACCATTCAGCCAGTATGTGTCTTCTGGTCGGAGCATTTAATCCACTTACATTTAAAGCAATTATTGATATATATATATATGTTCTTATTGTCATTTTCTTAATTGTTTGGGGTTGATTTTGTAGATCTTTTTTTCTTCTGTTGTATTTCTTGACTATGTAAGTCCATTTAACATTTGTTGTAAAGCTGATTTGGAGGTACTGAATTCTCTTAACTTTTGCTTGTCTGAAATGCTTTTGATTTCTCCATCAATTTTGAATGAAATCCTTGCTGGGTAAAGTAATGTTGGTTGTAGATTTTCCCCTCTCAGTTCAGTTCAGTCGCTCAGTCGTGTCCGACTCTTTGTGACCCCATGAATTGCAGCACGCCAGGCCTCCCTGTTCACCACCATCTCTCGGAGTTCACTCAGACTCACATCCATCGAGTCCATGATGCCATCCAGCCATCTCATCCTCTGTCGTCCCCTTCTCCTCCTGCCCCCAATCCCTCCTAGCATCAGAGTCTTTTCCAGTGAGTCAACTCTTCGCATGAGGTGGCCAAAGTACTGGAGTTTCAGCTTTCCTTCCAAAGAAATCCCAGGACTGATCTCCTTTAGAATGGACTGGTTGGATCTCCTTGCAGTCCAAGGGAGTCTCAAGAGTCTTCTCCA
>SJYV01050598.1:769692-835613 GCA_006410875.1 Neotragus pygmaeus | reverse complement strand
TCACATCCATACATGACCACAGGAAAAACCATAGCCTTGACTGGACGGACCTTAGTTGGCAAAGTAATGTCTCTGCTTTTGAATATGCTATCTAGGTTGGTCATAACTTTTCTTCCAGGGAGTAAGCATCTTCTAATTTCATGGCTGCAGTCACCATCTACAGTGATTATGGAGCTCCCCAAAATAAAGTCTAACACTGTTTCCCCAACTATTTCCCATGGAGTGATGGGACTGGATGCCATGATCTTCGTTTCCTGAATGTTGAGGTTTAAAGCCAACTTTTTCACTCTCCTCTTTCACTTTCATCAAGAGGCTTTTTAGCTCCTCTTCACTTTCTGCCATAAGGGTGGTGTCATCTGCATATCTGAGGTTATTGATATCTCTCCCGGCAATCTTGATTCCAGCTTGTGTTTCTTCCAACCCAGCGTTTCTCATGATGTACTCTGCATATAAGTTAAATAAGCAGGGTGACATATGCCATTCCCTTCCAGCCTCCAGAGTTTCTGCTGAAAGATCAGCTGTTAAGCATATGGGGTTTCCCTTGTATGTTACTTGTTGCTTCTCCCTTGCTGCTTTTAATATTCTTTCTTTTTGTTTAGTCTTTGTTAGTTTGAATAGTATGTGTCTTGGCATGTTTCTCCTTGGGTTTATCCTGTATGGGACTCTTTGTGCCTCATGGGCTTGATTGGTTATTTCCTTTTCCATGTTGGGGAAGTTTTCAACTATAGTCTCTTCAAAAATTTTCTCATACCCTTTCTTCCTCTCTTCTTCTTCTGGGACCCCTATAATTCAAATGTTGGTGCATTTGATATGGTCCCAGAGGTCTCTGAGACTGTCCTCAGCTCTTTTCATTCTTTTTACTTTATTCTGCTCTTCAGAAGTTATTTCCACCATTTTGTCTTCGAACTCACTGATTCATTCTTCTGCTTCAGATATTCTGCTATTGATTCCTTCTAGAGTATCTTTCATTTCAGTAGTTGTGCTGTTTGCCTCTGTATGCTTATTCTTTAATTCTTCTAGGTCTTTGTTAATTGATTCTTGCATTTTCTCCATTTTGTTTTCAAGGTTTTTGATCATCTTTACTATCATTCTGAATTCTTTTTCAGGTATTTTTCCTATTTTCTCTTCATTTATTTGGACTTCTGTGTTTCTAGTTTGCTCCTTCATTTGTGCAGTATTTCTCCGCCTTTTAGTTAAAAAAAAAAAATTAGTGTGTATGAGGTCTCCTTTTCCCAGGCTTCAAGTGAAGTTGAATTCTTTCCTTGAAGAAGGTTGAATTCTTTCTTCCTTTTGGTTTCTCCCCTCCTACTATTGGTTTAGTGGTTTTTGTGGGCTTCATATAGGGTGAGATTTGTGCTGAGTTTTTGTTTGTATGGGCAAGGCTGAGTAAGGTGGTACTCCTGTCTGCTGATGATTGGGTTTGTATTTTTTGTTTGTTTGTTGTTTAGATGAGGTGTCCCATATGGGGTGCTACAGGTGGTTGGGTGATGCCAGGTCTTGTGTTCAAGTGGTTTTCTTTGTGTGAGTTCTCACTATTTGATACTCCCTAGGGTTAGTTCTGGAGAAGGAAATGGCAACCCACTCCAGTGTACTTGCCTGGGGAAAAAAGGAAAACTCCACAGAACTGTAAAAGCCCCGCATAGAGGCAGAGATTTATAAGAACAACAGAAAGTGTAACTAAATATACACATATACACCCATAAGCAAAATCAAAACAGTCCAACAAAAATTAAATACAATAGATTGACCCGGCAAACAAAGGAAACCAAAAATTTTATCTACCAGAACAAACTAATTAAAGCACAAACTGGGAAACAAAACTAAAGCAAGGTGCTGATTGGGGAATAAAGCAATGAAAATAAAACTAATAAATACTTTGAGAGGAAAGGAGAGAAAGAAAAGAAAGAGAGAATAGATATGCAAAGATAAATAGACGTAGTGAGGAGATCCAACCAGTCCATCCTAAAGGAGGTCAGTCTTNGGGAATAAAGCAATGAAAATAAAACTAATAAATACTTTGAGAGGAAAGGAGAGAAAGAAAAGAAAGAGAGAATAGATATGCAAAGATAAATAGACGTAGTGAGGAGATCCAACCAGTCCATCCTAAAGGAGGTCAGTCTTGGTGTTCATTGGAAGGACTGATGTTGAAGCTGAAACTCCAGTACTTTGGCCACCTGATGCGAAGAGCTGACTCATTTGAAAAGACTCTGATGGTGGGTTGATTGAAGGCAGGAGGAGAAGCAGATGACAGAGGATGAGATGGTTGGATGGCATCACCAACTCAATGGACATGAGTTTGGGTAAAGTCCGGAAGTTGGTGGTGGACAGGGAGGCCTGGCCTGCTACAATCCATGGGGTTGCAGAGAGTCGGACACAACTGAGTGACTGAACTGAACTGATATACATTAAAGATTAACTGGAAGGAGAAAAGAACAGTAGGAAAAGCAAACAAAGTAATGAATGTAGAAAAAATAATAAATTACGACACAGGTTTTAAAAATTAAAATTTTTTATTTTATTTTTTTTTATTTTAATTTTTTTATTTTTAAATTTAACTTTACAATACTCTATTGGGTTTGCCATACATCGACACGAATNGAAGGAGAAAAGAACAGTAGGAAAAGCAAACAAAGTAATGAATGTAGAAAAAATAATAAATTACGACACAGGTTTTAAAAATTAAAATTTTTTATTTTATTTTTTTTTATTTTAATTTTTTTATTTTTAAATTTAACTTTACAATACTCTATTGGGTTTGCCATACATCGACACGAATCCACCACAGGTGCACACAAGCTCCCAATCCCGAGTCCCCCTCCCACCTTCCACCCCACAACGTCTCTCTGGATCATCCCCGTACACCAGCCCCAATTTTTAAAAAAAAAAAGAAAAGAAAAAAAGAGAGGAAAACTCCACAGAACGGCAAAAGCCCAATGTAGAGACAGAGGTTTATGACATCAATAAAAAAATGTGGCTGAGATAGAAAAAAAAAAAAGCTCAAATTCTTTATTTATTTTTTAAATTTTATTTTTACTTTATTTTACTTTACAATACTGTATTGGTTTTGCCATACATTGACATGACATGAATCCACCACGGGTGTACATGAGTTCCCAATCCTGAACCCCCCCTCAAAATCTTAATTGGATTTCTTAGTGCTGACAAAATCAACAACTACAACAGAGGGGGACATAAAAGGAAAAAAAAATCCAAAAGAATCTACAGAACAGGTCAAAAAATGAGAATAATGATTGTTTTTCTTGAGTTACTGCTGTCATAGTCCTTTCCTGTGCTGGGAATCAGTCCACCTTACCTCCCTAGGAGGCCCTCCAGCACTATGTTGATATCTGGACCTTCGGTGGGGGCAGCTCAGAATCTAATCTGGTCCTACTTCTGTGTGTTCTTGCCTCCAATGTCCACAGCTATCAGAGTTAGTGCATTTTCTTTTGTGGGAGCTCTGAATGTCCTTTTATGTATTCCATAGACTAGAGTCTGCCTAGCTGATCATGTAGATTTAATGTGCAAATTGTACAGCTGGTGGGAAGGTTTTGGGTCTTCTTCCTTAGCCACACTGTCCCTGGGTTTCAATTGTGGTTTTATTTCCACCTCTGCAGGTGGGTTGTTCACTGGGGTTTAGCTCCTGAGGCTGCCCTGGAGGGCTTGGGTTTGCCCCTGTGAGTGCCAGGTGTGGAGGTGGTGTAGCTGCTTGGGTTGCAGAAGCCCTGGCAGCACCAGGTATTCAGGGAGGTTGGTGGCTAGGGTAGTAGGAAATATAGTGCTCTAGAAGGGTATGGCAATGGCACCCCACTTCAGTACTCTTGCCTGGAAAATCCCGTGGACGGAGGAGCCTGGTAGGCTGCAGTCCATGGGGTCGCGAAGAGTCAGACACGACTGAGCAACTTCACTTTCACTTTTCACTTTCATGCACTGGAGAAGGAAATGGCAACCCACTTCAGTGTTCTTGCCTGGAGAATCCCAGGGATGGGAGGGCCTGGTGGGCTGCTGTCTATGGGATCACACAGAGTCGGACACGACTGAAGCGATTTAGCAGCAGCAGCAGCAGCAGAAGGGTATGGCAACCAGTATTGGCCAATGCACTCCAGTATTCTTGCCTGGAGAACCCCTCTCTGACAGAGANGGGCCTGGTGGGCTGCTGTCTATGGGATCACACAGAGTCGGACACGACTGAAGCGATTTAGCAGCAGCAGCAGCAGCAGAAGGGTATGGCAACCAGTATTGGCCAATGCACTCCAGTATTCTTGCCTGGAGAACCCCTCTCTGACAGAGAAGCTTAGCAGGCCACAGTCTACAAGGTCGCAAAGAGTTGGAAAGGACTGAAGAGACCCTGGGCACATTAACAACAGACTTTTCTTCTTTTTGCTTGTGGCAGCTCTGCCCCAGTGAAATTTGAGCTTGAAGGTGGCACAGTTGCTTGGCTTGTGGGGACCCTGGTGGTACCAAGTGTGCAGGGACTTGGACTGCCTCTGCAGCAGGAGTTATGGCCCTATCAGAGTCTTTTTGTGAGCCTCTTGTAGCTGGCAATCAGAAGGCCTCTTTGGCCAGTCTTTCTCTGTAGCTCCTCGCATTCAGGCACTTAGAGGGATCCCTTGCCTGGGGTCCTTCTGTGTTGTTCTGCACATCAGGCACATAGAAGAGCCCCCAATTGGTTCCTACTCTGTTGACTGGCAAATCAGGCACTTAAAGGGGCACTCTGGATAGGGTCCTACTCTGTAATTCAGTGCGTCTAGCGCTGAAGTGATGCCTGATGGGCCATCCTCTCTATTGTTCAGTTGCCCATGCTGTCAAGTGGAGAGAGAGAGGCTATGGTGATGGCTCCACCCCCTACACATGACTCAGCAGTATTGCCTTGCTTCCATGGCTGCCTGGCTTTCCTCCACAGGCATTTCCCACCACAGTCNCCCATGCTGTCAAGTGGAGAGAGAGAGGCTATGGTGATGGCTCCACCCCCTACACATGACTCAGCAGTATTGCCTTGCTTCCATGGCTGCCTGGCTTTCCTCCACAGGCATTTCCCACCACAGTCTCCTCCCTCACATCCCCTGGATCCATCTCTCCGTTGTCAGCAGCAGCCCTCACCCTGGGATTGCTCCACAATCCCTAAACTCCAGCTCCTGGCCACTGCCCCTTCCAGGACACCCGTGTTCCTGCCTGGCATATGTATGGCTGCAGCAAGGACAGTTTGATTCTCATTCCATTTACTGCCACAGATCAGCTGTTTCACTCTCAGCCTTAAATGTTTCTCCTCA
Source organism: Neotragus pygmaeus (assembly GCA_006410875.1). Classification (NCBI taxonomy): domain Eukaryota; kingdom Metazoa; phylum Chordata; class Mammalia; order Artiodactyla; family Bovidae; genus Neotragus; species Neotragus pygmaeus. The sequence continues at coordinate 830,346 of SJYV01050598.1, read as the reverse complement.
GACTCAGACAGTTGCCCTGCTGTGGGAATCGGACCCCTGCTTCAGTTCCCCCACATGCAGAGGGCAGTTTTAGTCCTACTAACACTCCTGTTTTTCCCCCTAGTTCCTTTGTCCTACCGAGTTTTGCGTGGTTCTATATATTCTTTTCCACTGGACAAGTACTCCTGTCTGCTCTCAGCTGGTTTTCTGCATGCACTTCTGTGTCTGAAGGTGTATTCCTGATGTATCCATGAAGAATGATGTACTCCACAGCTGCCTACTCCTCTGCCGTCTTGTTCTCCCCCTGTTTTGACTTTTTGCAGTTCTATAGGTTATTTATTGTTTATTTTATTTTTTTTATTATTTTGGTTGTCCTTCTTATTTTTTTTCTGCTGTAGTTATTCTTTAATATATATAAATATTTTTATATCTTTCTACTTAACTTTATTTTTTTCTTTTATTCGTTTTAAAATCTCACCATGTTTGTTAGTTGGTGTTGTCTTCTTTGCTTTATTCTCCAGTTGGCACTCTGCTTTGGTCTTGTTTTCTGTTTTGTGTTTCAGTTAGTTTTGTTTTTAATTGATTGATATCATTTTTGGTTTCCTTTGCTCACCATATCACTCTCTTATGCTTTCTTTTCTTTGGACTGCTTTGTTTTTTTCTCTCTCTGTGTGCATGTTCCTTTGTTTTTGTTATTGTTTTTCTGATTTTGTATACCATTTGACTTTTCTAGTTTTGCTTTTTTTTTGGGTCTTATTCCCCTTTAATGCCATAACAAATGGCTTGTGGAATCTCAGCTCCCCAGCTGGAGTTTGGGCCTGAGCCTTTGATTGAGAGTGCTGGCTCCAAGACACTAGATTGCCAGAGAATTAATGACCCCAGGGAATATAGTTAGCAAAAACTCCCACAAAGGCCTCCACCTGTATACAAAAACTGCCATCACCCAACCATCAGTAGCACCCAGTGCAGGACACCTCACCCAAATAACAAGCAAGGCAAAAATCATCAGCAAACAGGCTTCCTACAGACATCCCCAAATATACCATCTCACACAGCCCTGCTCATTAGAAGAAAAGAACTCACCTCCTCTTACTAGAACACAGGTTCAAGATATTCCCAACACGAAGCCTACAAAAGCCTCTGGACCATCCTGACCCACCAAGGGCAGAAACCAAAAGGAAGAAAGATGCTCTAGCCTGGTAAAAGGAGACCTGAAACACAGTAAGTTAGAAAAAATGAAAAGACAGAAAAATAACATGCAAATGAAGGAATAAGATAAAAATACACAGGACCAAATAAATGAAGAGGAAATAAGTAAACTCTCTGAAAAAAGAATTGAGAGTAATGAGGGTAAAGATGATCCCAAACCTCAAAAGCAGAATGGATAAAATGGAAGAATTGATTAACATATTTAACGAGAACCTAGAATAAATAAATAATAAACAAACAGATGAACAATACAATTATTGAAATTAAAAATTCTCTAGAAGGAATCTGTAGCAGAATAACTGAGGCAGAAGAATGGATAAATGAGCTGGAAGAGAATTGTTGAAATAACTGCTGAAGAGCAGAATAAAAGAAAAAATTATGAGAAGAATTGAGGATAGTCTAAGAGACCTCTAGGACAATATTAAATGTACCAACATTCAAATTATAAGGGTCCCGAAAGAAGAAGAGGAAAATAAAAACCAAACAAACCCCAAACACAGTCTGAGAAAAAGTTTGAAGTGGTTATAGTCCTTCATGGGACAATAACCTAACATGGGAAAAGAAATAGTCAATCAAGTTCAAGAAGGGCAAAGAGTCCCATAAAGGATAAACCCAAGGAAAAACATGCCAAGACACATACTAATAAAACTAACAAAGATTAAAGACAAAGAAAGAATACTAAAAGCAACAAGTAATATACAAGGGAAACCTCATATGATTAACAGCTAATCTTTCAGGATTAACTCTGCAGGGCAGAAGAGAATGGCAGGATATATTTAAAGTACTGAAAGGGGAAAATCCACAACCAAGATGACACTATCTGGAATGGCGTTCTTTCAAAATTGATGGAGAAATTAAAATCTTTACAGATAAGCAAAAGTTAAGAAAATTTAGCACCATCAATCAGTTTTACAACAAATGCTAAAGGAATTTCTATATGCAGGCAACACAAGAGAGTGGAAAGACTTACAAAGACAAATGAAAAGCAATTAAGAAAATGCCAATAGGAGCAAATATATCAATAATTAATTTAAATGTAAATGGAATAAATGCTCCAACCAAAAGACACAGACTAGCTGAGTGAATACAAAACCAAGACCCACATACATGCTGTCTACATGAGACCCAACTCAGGTCTAGAGACACATACATACTGAAAATGAGAGGATGGAAAAAGATATTTCCTGCAAACTGAAATAAAGTTGGAGTAACAATTCTTATATCAGACAAAATAGGCCTTAGTAAAGAATATTACAAGAGATATAGAAGGATACTACTTAACGGTCAAGGGATCAATCCAAGAAAAACAATTATAACAATTTACAATTTTAAATATTTATGTACCCAACATAGGAGCATCTCAATATATAGGGCAATACTAACAGACATAAAGGGAGAAATTGACAGTAACACAATAATAGTAGGGGACTTTAATGCTCCACTTACACAAATGGACAGATCATCAAAACAAAAAATTAATAAAGAAACATAAGCTTTAAATGACACATTAAACCAAGAGGGCCTAATTCAAATTTTCAGGCTATTCCATCCAAATGCAGAAGAATACACTTTATTCTTAAGTACACATAAAACATTCTCCAGGATAGACCACATCTTGGTCCATAAATCAAGCCTCAGTAAATTTAAGAAAATTGAAATCATATCAAGCATCTTTTATGACCACAGCACTATGAGACTAGATATAAATTACATGGTGAAAAACTCCAAAAACAAAAGCACATGCAGATTAAACAATACATTTCTAAATAGACAACAGGTTATTGAAGAAACAAAAAAGAAAGTAAAAAAATTCCTAGAAACAAATGACAATAAAAACATGATGACCCAAAACATATGAAATGCAGCAACAACAATCTGAAGAGGGAAGTTTAAAGCAACACAACCTTATTTCAAGAAACAAGGAAAACACTGAATAGATAACCTAAATCTACACCTAAAATAATTGGAAAAAGAAGAACAAAAACCCCCAAAGTTAGTATTAGGAAAGAAATCATAAAGTTAAGAGCAGAAATAAATGAAAAATAAAGGAAAGAACCAATTGTAAAGATTAATAAAACTAAAAGCTGGTTTTGAGAAGATAAAATTGACAAACCATTAGCTAGACTCATGAAGAAAAAAAGAGAAAAGAACAAATCAACATAATTAGAATAAAACACTTAAGAATAAATTTACCCAAAGAGACAGAAGACCTGTATGCAGAAAATTATAAGGCACTCATGAAAGAAATCAAAGATGACACAAACAGATGGAGAGAGATATAATGTTCTTGGATTGGAAGAATTAATATAGTGAAAATGACCATAGGACCTAAAGCAATCTACAGATTCAGTGCTATCTTTGTCGAACAACCAAAGGTGTTTTTCACAGAACTAGAAAAAATAATTTCATAACTTGCATGGAAACACAAAAGATCTTGAATAGCCAAAGCAACCTTGAGAAAGAAGAACGGAATATGAGGAACCAACTTTACTGCCTTCAGACTATACTACACAGTTACAGTCATCAAGACAGTATGGTACTGGCACAAAAACAGAAACATAGACAAATAGAACAAGATAGAAAGATAAATCCATACACCTCTGTTCACCTTACTTTTGACAAAGGAGGCAAAATAAAATATACAATGGAGAAAAGACAGTCTCTTCAAAAAGTGGTGCTGGGAAAACTCGTCAACTACAAGTAAAAGAATGCAATTAGAACACCACACACAAAAATAAACTGAAAATAGATTAAAGATTTAAATGTAAGACCAGAACTATAAAACTTGGAGCAAAACATAGGTAGAATGCTCTATGACATAAGTCTCATCAATATCCAACATGACCCACCTCCTAGAACAATGGAAACTAATACAGTACTGTAAAGTAAAAAAAAAAAGTAACCATGTGAAAGTCAAAAACAAAACAAAGCAAAACAAAAATGAACAAATGGGACTGATCCATGGGGTCATGAAGAATTGGACACGACTGAGCAACTGAACTGAACTGAAACTAAAAAGTTTTTACACAACAAAGGAAACTATAAGCAAGGTGAAAAGACAATACTCAGAATGGAGAAAATGATAGCAAATAAAACAACTGGCAAAGGATTACTCTCCAACCTATAAAAGCTTCTTATACAACTCAATACCAGAAAACAAACAACCCAATCAAAAAGTGGGCAGAAGACCTAAACAGACATTTATCCAAAGAAGACATACAGATGGCTAATTAAAACATGCTCAACATTGCTCATTAGAGAAATGCAAATGAGAACTACAATATGATATTATCTCACACCAGTCAGAATGTTGTTTTTGTTCAGTCACCAAGTCGTGTCTGACTCTTCATGATCCTATGAACTGTAGCATGCCAAACTTCCCTGTCTCTCACCATCAGAATGGCCATCATAAAAAAAAAAAAATCTACAAACAATAAATGCTGGAGAGTGGAGGATGTGGATAAAAGGGAATCCTTTTGTACTGTTGGTGGGAATGCTAACTGACACAACCACTATGGAAAACAGTATGGAGGTTCCTTAAAATATTAGGAAAAAAACTACGATAATAAAACTACTACTATATAACCCAACAATCCCACTACTGGGCATATATGCTGAGAAAGCCATAATTGAAAAAAATAAATGTACCCCAATATTCATTGCAGTATTGCTAGTTACAATAGCTAGGACATGGAAGCAACCTAGATGTCCATTGACAGATGAACAGATAAAGAAGCTATGGTAATACATACAATGGAATATCACTCAACCATAAAGAGGAACACATTTGAGTCAGTTCTAATGATGTGGATGAACCTTGAGCCTATTATAAAGAGTGAAGTAAATCAGAAAGAGGAAAACAAATATCATATATTAATGCAGCCTAGATTCCTAGGCTTCCCAGATGTCTCAGCTGGTAAAGAATCCATTTACAGTGCAAGAGGCACAGGAAACATGGGTTCAATCCCTGGATCAGGAAAATCCCCTGGAGGAGGAAATGGCAACCCACTACAGGATTCCTGCCTGAAAAAAATCCTGTGGACAGAGGAGACTGCTGGGCTATAGTCCAAAGAGTTGGACATGACTGAGTGACTAAGCAGGCACGCACACAAATGCATTGTAACTATGGAATCTAGAAAGATGGTACTGATGAACCTATTTGCAGAGCAGAAACGGAGACACAGACATAGAGAACAGAGCTGTGGACACAAAAGGGAAGGAAAGGGTGGGACAAATGGAGAGAGTAGCATAGAAACATATACATTCAGTTCAGTTCGGTTCAGTTGCTCAGTCGTGTCTGACTCTTTGCGACCCCATGGACTGCAGCATGCCATGCCCCCCTGTCCATCATCAACTCCTGGAGTTTACTGAAACTCGTCCATTGAGTCGGTGATGCCATCCAACCATCTCATCCTCTGTCATTCCCTTCTCCTCCTGCTCTCAGTCTTTCCCAACATCAGGGTCTTTGCAAATGAGTCAGCTCTTCACATCAGGTGGCCAAAGTATTGAAGTTGCAGCTTCAACATCAATCCTTCCAATGAATATGCAGGACTGATCTCCTTTAGGATGGATTGGTTGGATCTCCTTGCAGTCCAAGGGAGTCTCAAAAGTCTTCTCCAACACCACAGTTCAAAAGCATCAATTCTTTGGTGCTCAGCTTTCTTTATAATCCAACACTCACATCCATACATGACTACTGGAAAAACCATAGCCTTGACTAGACGGACCTTTGTTGGCAAAGTAATGTCTCTGCTTTTGAATATGCTATCTAGGTTGGTCATAACTTTCCTTCCAAGGAGTAAGCATCTTTAAATTTCATGGCTGCAGTCACCATCTGCAGTGATTTTGGGGCTCCTCACCCCCCATGCCCAAGAAAAAAGTCTGCCACTGTTGCCACTGTTTCCCTATCTATTTGCCATGAAGTGATGGGACTGGATGCCATTATCTTTGTTTTCTGAATGTTGAGCTTTAAGCCAACTTTTTCACTCTCCTCTTTCACTTTCATCAAGAAGCACTTTAGTTCTTCTTCACTTTCTGCCATAAGGGTGGTGTCATCTGCATATTTGAGGTTACTGATATTTCTCCCAGCAATCTTGATTCCAGCTTATGCTTCTTCCAGCTCAGCATTTCTCATGATGTACTCTGCATATAAGTCAAATAAGCAGGGTGACAGTATACAGCCTTGACATACTCCTTTTCCTATTTGGAACCAGTCTGTTGTTCCATGTCCAGTTCTAACTGTTGCTTCCTGACCTGCATACAGATTTCTCAAGAGGCAGGTCAGGTGGTCTGGTATTCCCATCTCTTTCAGAATTTCCCACAGTTTATTGTGATCCACACAGTCAAAGGCTTTGGCATAGTCAAAAAAGCAGAAATAAATGTTTTTCTGGAACTCTCTTGCTTTTTTGATGAACCAGTGGATGTTGGTAATTTGATCTCTGGTTACTATATGTAAAATAGATAGCCAGTGGAAATTTGCTGATGACTCAGGGAACTCAGATCAGTGCTCTGTGACAACCTAGACAGGTAGGATGGGGTAGGGGGTGGGAGGGAGGTGACATATGTTTACCTATGGCTCATTCATGCTGATGCATCAATGACAGAAACCAACACAATATTGTAAAGCAATTATCCTTCAATTATAAATAAATTGTTTTTAAAAAAGAAAGCATGAAACAAGATGTCCAGAGTTTATGATCATTGTCTCTATCCAGAATGATTATTACCTTCCTTATCAAACACCTGTTCTCCTCAAGATTGAAGAGTATCAAAGAAAATTAGGGACCGAAATCAAGAAGGACCTTGTGGGATTCCCAGGCAGAAATCCTTTCTGTGTCCCCCATTTCTTATTTGTGGGAAATAAGGTTTATTCAGCCTCCAGGACCTTCCCTGAGTTCCAAATGGCAGGTTCAACCACTTGCTAATCAAGGAAGAGAGGGGATGCAGAAATGGAAGAGCAATCAACAAACTATAGTGCAACATTCTGTTTGCAGATGACATGACAGTATACGCAGAAAATTCTAAAGATGCTACCAGAAAATTATTAGAGCTTAACAGTGGATTTGGTAAAGTTCATGCTCCAAAAGTAACACACCGATATCTGTTGCATTTCTACACACTAACAACAAAAGATCAGAAAGAGAAATTCAAGAAACAATTCCATTTGTTGTTGCATCAAAAAGAAAAAAAAAAGTCTAGTAATAAACCTACCTAAGGAGAAAAACCTGTACTCCAAAAACTATGATGTTGATGAAAGAAATTGAAGAAGACACAAACTAATGGAAAGATATACCATGTTTATGGATTGGAAGAATCAATATTGTCAAAGCCACTATCTACCCAAGGCAATCTATAGATTCAATGTAATCCCTATCAAATTACCAATGACATTTTTCTTAGAACTAGAACTAAAAAAAAAATCTCATTTTTTAAAAAAGGAGACATAAAAAAACCCCTTAAAGCCAAAGCAATCTTGAGTAAGAAAAACGGAGCTGGAGGAATCAGACTCTCTGTCTTCAAACTGTACTACAAAGCTACAGTCAGAAAAACAGTATGGGACTGGCACAAAAATAGAAATATAGATCAATGTAACAGGATAAAAAACCCCAAAATGAACCCATTCACCCACGGCCAATTAATTTATGACAAAAAATGCAAGACTACAAAGACATTGAAATGACAGTCTTTTTAACAAATGGTGCTTGGAAAACTGAACAGCTGCATGTAGAAAAATGAAATCAGATCATTCTTTAACTCTACACACAGAAATAATCTCAAAATGCATTAGAAACATAACTGTGAGATCAAACACTATAAAACTCCTAGAGAAAAACGCTAGCAGAACACTCCCTGACATAAATTGTAGCAATATCCTTTTCTATCCTTCTCCCAGAATAATGAAAACAACCCCCAAAATAAACAAATAGGACATACTTAAACCCAAAAATCTTCTGCACAACAAAGGAAACAATAAATGAAAATATAAGCCAGAGATTGGCAAAAAAAAATTTGCAAATGATGTGACCAACAAGGGATAAAGTTAGAAACAGCTCATGATGCTTAACTGCATCAAAACAAACAACCAAATCAAAAATTGGCGGAGGGCCTAGATAAATATTTCTCCAAAGAAGACATACAGATTGCCTACAGGTGCGGGGGTGCTCCGCAGAAAGAGAGAGGCAGTGGAACTTCCCTCAGCAAAGCCGAGGGATCCTGAGGAGAGGTGAGCCTACTGTCTGCCAACCCAGCCCCCGGCGAGCGAGAGACAATCAGATGCGACAAGGTTCTGTCTGAGCAGTTCTGCTTCATTGCCACAAGCTTCCGGCTTATAAAGGCAAGCAGGGGGGTGATTTCTGAGGGACTTTCCATAGTTCTACCAATCAAGTTAAAGGTCAGATTACCATGTGCTTACATCATAACAGGGGTCTATGGTGATCACGCACTGTCCACCTGCACGGAAATCAAGAGAGCCAATCAAAAACTTTGACAAACAGCATAGACCACGCCCCCACTCCTTCCTACAGGCACCATCTTAGCTTCCAACCGCAAAGCTAGGCCTTCTTTTTTAAGGTTTCCCATTTAGGGCTCCACATACAGACACATGAAAAGATGTTCAGCTTCATTAATTATTGGAGAAATGCACATAGAAGCTACAATGAATAAATAAATTTATATTAAAAAAAAACTACAATGAGATATCACCTCACAGCAGCCAGAATGGCTACCATCAGAAATCCACAAACAATAAATGCTGGAAAGAGTGTGGAGACAAGGGAACCCTCCTTGGGAATGTAAATTGGTATGGGTTGCTTACCTAGAACCAGACATCCTGGAATGTGAAGTCAAGGGCAGCTTAGGAAGCATTACTATGAACAAACTTAGTGGAGGTGATGGAATTCCAGCTGAGCTATTTAAAATCCTAAAAGATGATGCTATTAAAGTGCAGCATTCAATATGTCAACAAATTTGGAAAACTCAGCAGTGACCACAGGACTGGAAAAGATCAACTCTCATTTCAATACCCTAAAAAGGCAATGACAAAGAATGTTCAAACTACTGTAAAATTGTTCTCATTTTGCAAGGTTATGCTCAAAATCCTTCAAGCTAAGCTTCAGCAGGATATGAACCAAGAACTTCCAGATGGATAAGTTGGATTTAGCAAAGGAAGAGTAATCAAAGATCAAATTGCCAATGTCCATTGGATCATAGAAAAAGCATAGGAATTCCAAGACAATGTCTACTTCTGCTTCCTTGACTAACTCTAAAGCCTCTGACTGTGTGGATCACAACAAACTGTGGAAATTCTTAAAGAGATGGGAGTACCAGACCACATCACTTGTCTTCTGATAAATCTGTATGCAGGTCAAAAAGCAACAGTTTCAACTTTTCATGGAACAACAGACAGGTTCACAATTGGGAAAGAGTAAGAGAAGGCTAAAAGTGTCTACATAGCTGTGAAACTGCAGGAAAAATGTTTTTGTGAACCTGGGAATTGGGGATTGATGGCAAAAGAAATATTTTTCACCAGTGAAAATTGGATAGTTGCTTGGTTAAAAATACGTTGGTTAATTTTTCTTCTCATTACAAGAAGAGCTTTGGTCATGATTTTGAGTTTTCTGAAATGAAATGGATACTTCTGGCTTCTTGCTGGGAAGTCATCTGACAGCACGATTTCATGTAATCAGGGGAACAACAGATATGGCAGTCCAATGCTCACAGAACACTCTCTACTGACATCTTTTCTTAAGGAATGGTACAATATTTCCTATGTGTGTCTTTACACAACTTTGAAATAAACAGTAAAATGCTTTTGTGAACCTGAGAATTGGGCTCTTTTGCTAAAACCAATATTTTATACCAGTAGAAGGTGGAAAATTGCAACCTTAAAACCTGCCAGAAAAACCCATTGGTGCATTTTTCTCTTCATTACATCAACAGCTTGGTCAGGATTTGAGTTTTCTGAAAGCAACAGACTGCTTGCCATTTCTTTCTGGGAAGTCACCTGACAACACTGTTTCACCAAATCAGGGAATAAACAGATATGGCATTCAACACTTAAGGAACACTCTCCGCTGATATCTTTTCTGATAGAATGGTCCCTTGTGTCCTAGGTGTGTCTTTACACAACTCTGAAACAGCCAGTAAACATACCTTGTGAACATGAGAATTGGGCCCTTGCAGTAAAATCATTTTCCACCTGGGAAAGCTGGATAATTAAAGCCTCAAACCTGTCAGAAAAACATACTGGTTCATTTTTATCTTCATCACAACAGTTTTGGTCAAGTTTTTGAGTTTTCTGGACATAACAGGCTTCTTGCCACTTCTTGCATAAAGTCATCTGACAGTATATTTTCACCTCATTGGGGTACCAACAGGTATGGCAGTCAAAAGAAATCCCCTGATTTCTTTTCTCATAAAATTGTACAGTGTGCCACAGGTGTATCTTTACACAGCTCTGAAACAGCTGTGAAAAATGTTTTTGTGAACCTGGGAATTGGGATCTGATGGCAAAAAGAAAGTAGTTTCCCTCAGTGAAAGCTGGATAGTTTCAGCCTTAAACTTGCCAGATAAACACACTGGTTAATCTTTCTCTTCACTGCAAAAAATCTTCAGTCATGATTTTGAATTTTCTGAAATAAAAATGATCCTTCAGACTTCTTGCTGGGAAGTCATTTGACAATAGAGTTTCACATAATAAGAGAAACAACAGGTTTGGCAGTCAATACCCACAGAACACTCTCCCTGACCTCTTTTCTTTTGGAATGCTACAGTGTGCCTAGGAGTGTATACACAGCTCTGAAACGAAAGGGAAAAATCTTTTTGTGAACCTGGTAATTGGAGCCTGATGGAAAAAGAAGTATTTTCCCACTGTGAAGGCTGGATATCTACAGCCTCAAAAGTGCCAGAAAAACACACTGGTTCATTTTTCTCTTCATTATAACAACTGCTTTGTTCTAGTTTTGGAGTTTTCTGAAAGCAACAGAGTGCTTGCCACTTGTTAGGAAGTCATCTAACAGAGTTTCACCTAATCAGAGTAACAGTTGGTATGGTGTTCAGCACTCACAGAAGGCACTCACCTAGCATCATTTCTTATAGAATAGCTACAATGTGTCCTAAAATTGTCTTTACACAGCTCTGAAACTGCAGGGAAAATGATTTTTGTGAACCTGGTAATTGGGGCTTGATTTCAAAAGAAGTATTTTCCTCCAGTGAAAGCTGGATAGTTGCAACTTTAAACTTGCCAGAAAAATACACTATTTCATTTTTTCATTTTATTAAAAAAACAGCTTTGATTGTGATTTTGTTTTCTGAAAGCAACAGTCTGCTTCCCACATTTTGCTGGGAAGTCATCTGGCTGTACAGTTTTATGTAATCAGAGCAACAACAGGTGTGGCAGTCAACACTCACAGTATTCTCTCCTGTATTTTGTATTTTTAAATGACATCTTTTCTCATGGAATGATGCAGTGTGTTCTAGGTGTGTCTTTACATCACTCTGAAACAGTTAGGAAACATGCTTTTGTGAACCTGGGAATTGGATCCATGTGGTAAAAGCTCTATTTTCAGCCTTTGGAAGTTGGATAATTGCAGCCTCAGAAGCTTTAGAGAAACACACTGTTCATTTTTTCCTTATTTCAAAACAGCTTTGGTCAATGAGTTTTCTGGAAAAAAAAAGTCAGCTTGCCACTTTTTTCTAAGAAATCATCTGACTACAGTTTCACCTAATCTGGGTAAAAACAGGTATGACACTCAGCACTCCCAGAACACTCTTCCCTGACCACTTTTCTCATGGTAAGGTACAGTGTTTCTTCGGTGTGTCTTTACAAAGCTCTCTAAATGCAGGGAAACATTCTTTGGTGAACCTGGGAATTGTGCCCTTATGGTAAAAGCTGTATTTTCCACCTTTGGAAGATGGATAGTTGCAGCCTCAAACCTACCTTCAAATGGCAGCAGATTTGGAAAACTCAGCAATGGCCACATGACTGGAAAAGGTCAGTTTTCATTCTAATCCCAAAGAAAGGCCATGCCAAAGACTATTCACATTATTGCACAATCACACTGATTTCATATGCTAGAAAAGTAATGCTCAAAATTCTCCAAGCCAGGCTTCAACAGTATATGAACTGAGAACTTCCAGATGTTCATGCTATATTTAGAAAAGGGAGAGGAACCAGAGATCAAATTGCCAACATCCGTTGGATCATCAAAAAAGCAAGAGAGTTCTAGAAAAACATCTACTTATACTGTACTGACTACACCAAAGACTTTGAGTGTGTGAATCACAACAAACTGTGGAAAATTCTTAAAGAGTTGGAACTAACAGACCACCTTAACTGCCTCCTGAGAAACATACGCATGTCAAGAAGCAACAGCTAGAACCGGTCATGGAACAACAGACTGACTGGTTCCAAATTGGGAAAAGAGTACGTGGCGGCTGTATATTGTCACCTTGCTTATTTAACTTATATGAAGAGAACTTATATCATGAGAAATGCTGGGCTGGATGAAGCACAAGCTGGAATCAAGACTGCTGGGAGAAACATCAATAACCTCAGATACGCAGATGACCACCCTTAAGGCAGAAAGTGAAGAAGAACTAAAGTGCTTCTTGATGAAAGTGAAAAAGGAGAGTGAAAAAGCTGGCTTAAAACTCAACATTCAGAAAACTATGATCATGGCATTCAGTCCCATCACTCCATGGCAAATAGGGAAACAATGGGCACAGTGACAGACTTTATTTTGTTGGGCTCCCAAATCACTGCAGATGGTGGCTGCAGCCATGAAATTAAAAGACACTTGTTCTTTGGAAGAAAAGCTATGATCAACCTAGAGAGCATATTAAAAAGAAGACACATTACTTTGCCCACAAAGATCCTTCTAGTCAAAGCTATGGTTTTTCAAATAATCATGAATGGATGTGAGAGTTGGACCATAAAAAGGCTGAGTGCTGAAGAATTAATGCTTTTGAATTGTGGTGTTGGAGAAGACTCTTGAGAGTCCCTTGGACTGCAAAGAAATCCAACTGGTAAATCCTAAATAAATCAATCCTGAATATTCATTGGAAGGACTGATGCTGAATCTAAAGCTCCATTATGTTGGCCACCTGATGTGAAGAGCTGACATATTAGAAAAGACCCAGATGCTGGGAAAGATTAAAGGCAGGAGGAGAAGGGGATGGCAGAGGATAAGATGGTTGGATGGCATCACTGACTCAATGGAGATGAGTTTGAGCAAGCTCCAGGAGATAGTGAAGGACAGGGAAACCTGGTATGCTGCAGTCCATGGGGTCACAAGTGTCAAGATACGACTGACTGACAAAACAAGAATGCAAACCTGCCAGGAAACCCCACTGGTTCATTTTTCTCTTATTTACAACAGAAGCTTAGGTCAAGTCTTTGAACTTTCTAAAAGAAACAGGCTGCTTGACACTTTTTGCTGACATTTTTTGATAGTGCTGGTTCACTTAATCAAGGTAACAACAGGTATGGGAGTCAAGTCTTGAAGAACACTGTCCCCAGACCACTTTTATCATGAAACAATACAGTGTTTCCTAGGTGTATCTTTACAAACTGAAAATGCAGAGAAACATGTTTTTGTGAGCCTGGGTATTGGGGCCTGATAGCAAAAGAAGTTTTTTTCCCATAGTGAAAGCTGGATAGTTCCACCATCAAACCTGCCAGGAAAACACACTGATTCATTTTTCTCCTCATTCTAACAACAATTTTTGGTCAAGTTTTTGAGTTTTCTGAAAGCAACAGGCTGCTTGCCACTGTCTTCTGGTAAGTCATCTGACAGTACAGTTTCACCTAACCAGTACCAATGGGTATGGTAATCAACAATCACAGAACACTCCTCCCTGACATCTTTTCTAAAGGAATGGTACAATGCCTCATGGGAATGTCTTTACACAGCTTTGAAACTGCTGGGGAACATGTTTTTGTGAACCTGGGAATTGGGGCCTGATGATAAAAAAGTATTTTCCTGAGTGAAAACTGGTTAGTTTCCGATTTAAACTTGCCAGAATAACACACTGGTTTGTTTTTCTCTTCATTACAAGAGCTTTGGTCATGATTTTGAATTATCTGAAATAAAAATGATGCTTCTGACTTCTTGCTGGGAAGTCATCTGACAGTAGTTCAACCTCATAAAAGTAAGAACAGGTAAGGCAGTCAACACTCACAGAACATTCTCCACTGGCATCTTTCTCATGGATGGAATGGTGTGTCATAGGTGTGTTTTTACCCAACTCTGAACTAGCCAGGAAACATGCTATTGTGAACCTGAAATTTGGCCTTTATGGTAAAAGCTATACTTTCCACCTTTAGAAACTGGGTAATAGCAGTATCAAACCTGCCAGAAAACCCAAGTGTTTCATATTTCTTTTAATTACAAAAACAGCTTTGGTTAAGTTTTTAGTTTTAGAAAGTACAGGCTGCTTGCCACTTCTTGCTGGGAAGTCATCTGACAGTAATGTTCCACCAATCAGGGTAATGACAGGTATGGCAGCCAACATTCAAAGAACACTCTTCCCTGACCTATTTTCTTATGGAATGGTACAGTGTTTCCTATGAGTATCTTTACACAGCTCTGAAACTGCAGGGGAACATGTTTCTGTGAACCTGGGAATAGGGGCCTGATGGCAAAGCAGTATTTTCCCCCTGTGAAAGCAGATATTATCAGCCTTAACATGCCAGAAAAGCATACTGATTCATTTTTATCTTCATTACAACAGAAGCTTTTGTAAAGTATTTGAATTTTCTGAAAGAAACTGGTTTCTTGCCGTATCACACCGGGAAGTAATCGAACAGTACAATTTCATTTAATCAGGGTGACAACAGACATGGAAGTCAACATTCATAGAATACTTTCCCCTAAACTCTTTCTTATGGAATGGTACAGTGTGTCCTAGGAGTGTCTTCACACACCTCTGAAACTGTACTGAAACTTGTCTTTGCGAACCTGGGAATTGGGGTTTAAAGTAAATGCAGTATTGTCCCCCTTAGAAAGCTGGTAGTTGCAGCCCCATACTGGGCAGAAAAATACACTGGTTCATTTTTCTTCTCATTACAATAAAAGCTTTGGTCAAATATTTGAGTTTTCTGAAAGAAATTCACTATTTGCCACTTTTTGCTGGGAAGTCATCTGAGTGTACAGTTTCACTCGTTCTGGGTAACAACAGTTATGGGATTCAACATTCATAGAACACTTACCCTTGATCTCTTTTCTCATGGAATGGTACAGTGTGTCCTAGTTGTGTCTTTACACAGAAACAGAGAATCATGTTTTTCTGAACCTGGGCATTGGAGACCATTGGCAAAAGCAGTATTTTCCTCCTGTGAAAGCTGGGAAATTGCAGCCTCAATACTGATTGAAAAACACCTTGGTTCATTTTTCTCTTCATAACAACACCTTTGGTCAAGTATTTGAGCTTTCTTTAAAAACCAGGGTACTTGCCACTTCTTTCTGGGAAGTCATCTGACAGCACAGTTTCACCTTATCAGAGTAACAACAGATATGGCAGCCGACACTCACAAAACACTCTCTCTTGACCTCTTTTCTCATGGAATGGTACAGTGTGTTCTAGGAGTGTTTTACATAGCTTTGAAACTGCAGGGAGACATGTTTTTATGAACCTGAAAATTGGGGCCTGATGGCAAAATCAGTATTTATTCCCAGTGAAAGCTGGATAGTTGCAACCTCAAACCTGACAGAACAACACAGCGATTCATTTTTTTCCCTTCATTACAACATCAGATTTGATCAAGGACTAGAGTTTTCTTAAAGAAGCAGGCAGCTTCCCACTTATTATTGTGAAGTCATCTTACAGTACAGTTTCAGCTAATCAGGATAAAAACAGGCATAGCTTAACTCACAGGATACTGTCCCCTGACCTCTTTTCTCATGATACGGTACAGTGTGTCCTGAGTGTTTACATAGCTTTGAAACTAATGGAAAACATGTTTTTTTTTGAACCTGAGATATAGGGCCTGATGGCAAAAGCAATATTTTCCCCTGTTAAAGCTGGAGAGTTGCAGCCTGAAACCTTCAAGAAAGACACACTGGTTCATTTTCTTTTGATTTCAGCAACAGCTTTAGTCAAGCATTAGAGTTTTCTGAAAGAAAAGGCTGCTTTCCACTTCTTGCTGGGAAGTCATCTGATATTACTGCTTCACCTAATCAGAGTAACAACAGGTATGACATTCAACACTCGCAGAACAATTTCCCCTGACCTCCTTTCTCATGGAATGGTACATAGTGTCATGGGATTGTCTTTACACAGCTCTAAAACTGCAGGGAAACATGTCTTTGTAAACTTGTGAACTTGGGCCTGATAGCAAAACAAGTATTTTCCACCAGTGAATGTTGGAGGTTTGCAGCCTCAAATCTGCCAGAAAAACACACTGGTTCATTTTTCTCTTCATTACAACAGCTTTGTCAAGTATTTGAAATTTCTGAAAGAAACAGGCTGCTTGCCATTTAAAACTTTGAAGTTGTCTGACAGCACTGTTTCATCTAATCAGGGTAACAGGCATGGCAGTCAACACTCACAGAACACTCTCCTCTGACATTTTTTTCATGGAATAGTACATTGTGTCCTACAAGTGTTTACATAGCTCTAAAACTGCAGGAAAACCTGTTTTTTTGAACCTGGGATTTGAGGCATGATTTCAAAAGCAGTATTTTCCACCTGTGAAAGCAGGATAGTTGTCGCCTCATACCTTCAAGAAAAACACACTGGTTGATTTTTCTCTTCACTTCAACAACAGTTTTGATCAAGGATTTGAGTTTTACTAAAGAAACAGGCTTCTTGCCACTTCTTGCTGAGAAGTCATTTGAGAGTACAGTTTCAGTTAATCAGGGTATGGCAGTCAGCACTTACAGAACACTCTCCCCTGACCTCTTTTCTCATGGAATCTTACAATGCACTCTAGAAGTGTCTTTACACAACTCTGATATGCAGGGAAACACACTTTTGTGAATCTGAGTTTCGGGGTCAATGGCAAAACGAGTATTTTTACCCTGTAACAGCTTGATAGTTGCAGCCTCAAACTGGACAGGAAAGCACCCTGGTTCATATTTCTCATCATAAAACAACAGCTTTGATCAATTTTTTGAGTTTTGAGAAAGAAACAGCTGTTTGCCACTTCTTGCTGGGAAGTCACATGACAGAACAGATTCACCTAGTCAGGGTAATGACAGTTATGGTAGTTAACACTCACACAACTCTCACTCTCCTCTGAACTTTTTCTCATGGAATGGTACAGTGCGTCCTAGGAATGCCTTTACACAGCTGTGAAATACAGGCAAACGTGTTTTTGAGAACCTGGGAATTGGGACCTGATGGCAAATCAGTATTTTTCCTCTGTAAAAGCTGGATTGTTGTAGCCTCAAACCTGCCCCAAAAATAACTGGTTAATTTTTCTCTTCATTAAAACAACAGATTTTATTAAACATTTGAGTTTTCATAAAGAAACAGGCTGTTGCCATTCTTGCTGGGAAGTCATCTGACATTACAGTTTCAGTTAATCAGGGTAACAGCAGGTATGGTAGTCAACACAAAACACACTAAACTGACATCTTTTCTCATGTAATGGTACAGTCTGTCCTTCATGTTTCTTTACATAGCTCTGAAATGGGAAGAAAACATGCTTTTGTGAACATGGGAATTGGGGCTTGGTGGCAAAAGCAGTATTTTCCCCCCATGAAAGTTGGATAGATATAGCCACTAAAAAATTGCCCCTAAAACACCCTGCTTCATTGTTCTCTTCATCATAACAAGAACTTTGGTCAAGTATTTGTGTTTTCTGAAAGAAACTGGCATCTTGCCACTTCTTTCTGGGAAGTCATCTGAGAACAGTTTCACCAGTTCAGAGTAATGACAGTCAGCACTCAGAGAACACCCTCCTGAGACCTCTTTTCTCATGGAATGGTATAGTGTGTCCTAGGAATGTCTTTTACACAGCTCTGAAACAGCAGGGAAACATAATTTTCGGAACCTGGATATTGGCACCTAAAGGCAAAAGCAGTTTTATTCACCTGTGAAAGGTAGTTTCAGCCTCCAGTTTGCCCCCAAAACCACAAAGAGTAATTTTTCTGTTCATTACAATATCAGCTTTGATCAAGTATTTGAGATTTCCTAAAGAAACAGGCTGCTTGTCACTTCTTGCTGGGGAGTCGTCTTTAGAGTACAGTTTAATCTAATCAGGGTAACAGCAGGTATGGCTGTCAACACTCACAGAACACACTCCCCTGATCTCTTTTATCATGGAATGGTACAGTGTGTCCTAAGATCATCTCTACATAGGTCTGAAACTGCAGGAAAACTTGTTTTGGGAACCTGGGAATTGGGGCTTGATGGTAAAAATAGTACTTTCACCTGTGAAAGCTGGATAGATGCAGTCTCAAACTTTCCAGAAAACACACTGGTTCATTGTCCTCTTCATTTCAACAACAGCTTTGGGGAAATAATTGAGTTTTTGGAAAGAAAACAACTGCTTGCAGCTTCTTTTTGGGATGACATCAGACAGGATAGTTTCACCTAATCAGGGTGACAATAGGTATCACAGTCAACACTCACAGAACACTCTTTCTTGACCTTTTTATCATGCAATGATGCAGGGTGTTCTAGGACTGAAGTTACACAGCTCTGAAACTGAAGGGATACATTTTTCTTTTTTTGAACCTGGGAACTGGGGCCTAATGGCACAAGCAATAATTTCCCCTGGTGCAAATTGGATATTTGCAGCCTCAGATCTGCCAGAAGAACACTCTGGTTCACTTTTCTCCGTAGTACAACAAGAACTTTGGTCTAGTATTACATTTTTTGAAAGAAACTGATTGCCTGCCACTTCTTGCTAGGAAGTCATCTGAAAATAAAGTTTCATCTAATCCAGCTAAGAACAGTTATGGCAGGCAAAAATCACAGAACATTCTCCCTTGACCTCTCTCTTTTAACATGGAATGGTATATTGTGTCTTTGGTGTGTATTTGCACAGATCTGAAACTGCTGGTATACTTTTTTTTTTGGTTAACCTGGGAATTGGGGCTTGATGGTAAAAGCAGTATTCTAACCTGTGGTAGCTGGAGAGTTGCAGATGATACCTGCCAGAAAAACACACTGGTTCAGTTTTCTCTTCATTACAACAACAATTTTGTCAAGTGTTCGGGTTTCTGAAAGAAACAGTTTGCTTGCCACTTCTAGCTGGGAGTTTACAGTTTCACCTAATCAGGATAAGAACATTTATGACAATCAGCACTCATAGAATACTCTTTTCTGTCCTCTTTTCTCATGGAATGGTACACTGTGTCCTAGGTGTTCTTTATACAGCTTGGAGACTGCATGGGAATATGTTTTCATGAACCTGAAATTTGGGGCCTGATTGCAAAATGCAGCCTCAAACCTGCCAGAAAAACACACTGGTTCATTTTTCTCTTCAGGATAGCATCAGATTTGGTCAAATATTTAAGTTTTCTGAAAGATAAAGGCTGCTTAGCACTTCTGGCTTGGAAGTCATCTGACAGTACCATTTTACCAATTCAGGGTAACAACAGGTATGGCAGTCAATACTCACAGAACACTCTTCCCCTGACCTCTTTTCTCATGGAATGGTACAGTATGTCCTAGGTAGTCTTTACACAGCTCTGAAACTGAAAGAAAACATGCTTTTTTGAACCTGGTAATTGGGGCTTGATGGTAAAAACAGTATTTTCACCTGTGAAAGCAGGATAATTGCAGTCTCAAACCTGCCAGAAAAGCACCCTGGTTCATTTCACTCTTCATTACAACAATTTTGTGAGGTATTTAGGGTTTCTGAATTAAGCAGTCTGCATGCTACTCCCTGCTGAGAGGTCATGTTTCAACTTATGGCAACAACAAATATGGCAGTCAACATTCACACAACAGTCTCCCCGGACAACTTTTCTCATGGAATGGTACAGAAGGTCCTTGATGTATCTTTATGCAGTTTTTAAACTGCAGGGCAACATGCTTTCTGAACCTGGGAATTGGGGCATGATGGCAAAAGCAGTATTTCCCCACTGTGAAAGCTGGATAGTTGCATCCTCAAACCTTCCAGAAACACACTTTGGTCATTTTTCTCTTCATAGTAACAAAAACTTTGGTCAAGTATTTGAGTTTTATGAAAAAAACAAGCTTCTTGCCAACTCTTGCTGGGAAGTCATCTGACAGTACAGTTTCACCAAATCTGGATAACAATGGATATGGCAGTCAACAGTCACAGAACACTCTCCCTTGACCTCTTTTATCATGGAATGGTATGCTGTGTTCTAGGAATGTCTTTACAAAGCCCTGAAATTATATGGAAATATATTTCTGTGACAAGGAAGTTGGGTTCTGATGTCAAAGACTTATTTCCCAGTGTGAAACCTGAATAGTTGCAGCCTCAAACCTGCCATAAAAAGTCTCTGGCTCATTTATTTCTCAAATAAACAACAGCTTTGGTCAAGTATTGAGTTTTCTGAAAGAAACATGCTGCCTGCCACTCTCTTGCTTGGAAACCATCTGACAAGTACACTTTCACTTAATCAGGGCAGCAACAGGTATGGTACTCACAATTACAGAACACTCTTCCCTGACTTCTTTTCTCATGGAATGGAGCATTGTGTCCTAGGTGTCTTGTTACAAGCTCTGAAACTGCAGGGAAAAATGATTTTGTGAACCTGGGAATTGGGAACTGATGAAAAAACAGGATCTTCCCCCTGTGAAAGCTGGATATTTGCAGCCTTAAACCTGCCAGAAAAACACACTGGTTCACTTTTCTCTTCATTACAACAACAAATTTTGTCAAATATTAGAATTTTATGAAAGAAATAGATGGGTGTTACCTCTTGTTGGGATTCATCTAATAGTACAGTTTCACCTAATCAGAGTAAAACAGATATTGCAGTCAACACTCGCAGACCATTGTATCCTGATATCTTTTCTCATAGAATGGTACAGTCCATTATAGGTGTGTCATTACATAACTCTGAAACTGAAGAGAAACAGACTTTTGTGAATCTAGAAACTGGGACCTGATGGCAAAAGCAGTATTTTCACCCCGTGACAGCCTTTTAGTTGCTGACAGAAACCTGCCAAAAAGATCACACTGCTACATTTTTCTCCTCATTACCACAGCAGCTTAGGTCAATATTTGAGTTTTTTGATTAAAAAAAAAACAAAAACAAAAATCCCAGGCTGCTGTTGCTGGAGTGTTATCTGAGATTACAGTCATCTAATCTGGGTAACAACTGGTATGGCAGTCAGCACTAACAAAACACTCTTCCCTGATCTCTTTTCTCATGGAATGGTACAGAGTGTCCTAGAAGTATCTTTACACAGCTCTGAAACTGCAGGGAGACATGTTTTGTGAAACTGGGAACTGGGGCCTGATGGAAAATGCAGTATTTTCCCCCTGTGAAAGCCGGATATTTGCAGCTCAACTATTTAGGAAACTCTCTAGAAAAATACACACTGCTTTATTTTTCTTTATTAGAATAGCAAATTTGCTCAGGTATTTGAGATTTCTGAAAGAAACAGTCTGTTTGACACTTTTTACAAAAAGATTTTTCTACTGTACATTTTCACTTCATCAGGATAACAACAGTTATGATAGTCAACACTCACAGAACACTCTCCCCTGACCTCTTTTCTCACGGAATGGTATGGTGTGTCCTATGAGTATCTTTATACAGCTCTGAAACAGCAGGGAAACATGTTTTCTGGAAATTGGGAACTGAGGGTAAAAGTAATATTTTCACCCGTGAAAGCTGGAGAGTTTCAGGTTTAAAACAGCCAGAAAAACACCACGGTTCATTTTTCTCTTAATAACAGCAACAACTTTGGTCAAGTATTTGAGTTTTTGAAAGAAACAGTCTGCTTGCCACTTCTTGCTGGGCAGTCATCTGAGGGCACAGTTTAACCTAATCAGGGTAAAAGCAGGTATGGCAGAAAACACTCACAGAGCACTATTTCCCTGATATGTTTTCTCATAGAATGGTACAGTGTCCAAGGTGTGGCTTTACAACATCTCTGAATCTGCAGGGAAACGTGCATTTGTGAACCTGAGAATTGGGGCCTGATTTCAAAAGCAGTATTTTCCTTCTGTGAAATCTGAATAATTGGTCAAATTACACAAATCTCTTTGCATGAGAAAAGAGTTCAAGAGAAAGTGTTCTGCGAGTATTGACTGTCAATGATTAGGTGAAATTGTGCTGTCATAGAACCTCCCAGCAAAAAGTGGCTAGCAGCCTGTTTCTGACAGAAAACTAAGATATTTGACAAATTTGTTTTTGTAATAAAGAATGAAACTAGTGTGTTTTTCTGGCAGTGTGAGGCTGCAAATATCCATCTTTCACAGGAGAAAATAACGGTTTTATCATTAAAACATTATTCCCAGGTTCACAAAAACATGTTTACCAGTGGTTTCAGACTCTGTAAAGACATACCTAGGACACACTCCACCATTCCATGAGAAAAGAGGTCAAAGAGGGGTGTTTTGTGAGTGTTGAATGCCATATCTGTTGTTACCCAGATTAGATGAAACTGTACTCTCAGATGACTTCCAAGGATGAAGTGGCAAGCAGCCATTTTTGTTGAGCACAAATGCTTAACCAAAGCTGTCACTGTAATGAAGAGAAAAGGAAACCAGTGTGCTTTTCTGGCAGGTTTGAAGCTGCAACTATCACGTTTTCATAGGTGAAAATAATGCTTTTACCTTCAGGTCAAAATTTCAAGGTTCACAAAAGCATGTTTCCCTGCCAATTCAGAGCTGTGTAAGGACATACATAGGGCACACTATCCTATTCCATGAGAAAAGAAGTCAGGGGAGAGTGTTTTGTGAGTGTTGACTGCCACACCTGTTGTTAACCTGGTTAGGCGAAACTGTAATGTCCAATGACTTCCCAGCTAGAAGTGAGAAATGGTCAGTTTCTTTAAAAAAAACTGAAATACTTGAACAAAGTTATTGATGTTATGAAGAGAAAAACGAACCAAGTTGTTTTCCTGGCAGTTTTATGGCTGCAAGTATCCAGCTTTCTCAAGGGGAAAATACTTCTTTTGCCACCAGGTCCCAATACCCAGGATCACAAAAACATGTTCCCCTGCTGTTTCTGACATGTAAAGACGTGGCTACGACAGACTGCCCCATTCCATGAAAAAGAGGTCAAGGGAGAGTGCACTGTGAGTGTTGACTGCCATACCCGTTGTTACCTTGCTTAGGTGAAATTGTAGTATAAGAGATGACTTCCCAACAAAGAAGTGGAAAGCAGCATGTTTCTTTAAAAAAACTCAAATACTTGACCAAAGTTGCCGTTTCTATGAAGAGATAAATCGGTGTGTTTTTCTGGCAGATCTGCGGCTACAACTATCCAGCTTTCCCAGGTGAAATACTGCTTTTACCATGAAGGCCTAGTTCTCAGGTTCACAAAAACATGTATACCAGCAGTTTTAGACAGTGTAAAGAACTCCTAGGATACACTGTATCATTCCATGAGAAAGAGGTCAGGGGAGAGTGTTCAGTGAGTGTTGACTGTCATACATGTTGTTACCCTGATTAGGTGAAACTACTGCCAGAAGACTTCCCAGCAAGAAATGGAAATCAGTGGGTTTCTTTCAGAAAATTCAAATTATTGACCAAAGCTGTTGTTGTTATGAATAGATAAATGAACTGGGGTATTTTTCTGGTATTTTGAGACTGTAAATATTGTTATGCCTGAAGTCCGAGTCCCCAAAACTGAGAGAATAAGACGTCCACGGCAATGCAAAAGCATGAAGGGGTTTTATTGCTAGCTTGAGCTAGGGCTCCCGTCTCATCCAGCGCAGTGGAGTTTTCACGAGAGCCCTGAGCTCTGAATCATGGCTACTTTTATACAGGAGGTTCATAGGACAGCTGACAGTAATAATTGGCTGAGCTGTACATGTGCATGGTTTTCAAATCACACAAATCACAAAATCTCATTGGTCAAATTACACAAATCACAAAATCTCATTGGCTCAAGTTTGAATCAAAATCCCAATTCTGATTGACTCGTGTTTGGCACGAGTGGAACTTTCCCAAGGTGTGGTTTCCCAGAATCATGACTCAGGGTTTACAGGAATCTGAATCTTAGGCTTAGTATAGCTTGTTGAGCCTGTCATGGCTCTGGTCTGGCTGCAACAAATATCCAGCTTTCAGAGGGGGTTAATACTAATTTTGCCATCGAACTCCAATTCCCAGTTTCACAAAAGCATGTTTCCCTGAAGTTTCAGAACTGTGTAAAGACACACCTAGGACACACTATACCATTCCATGAGAAAAGAGGTCAGGGTAGAGTGTTCTGTGAGTGTGGACTGCCATATCAGTTGTTACACTGCTTGGGTGAATCTGTAGTCAGAGAAATTTCCAGCCTGAAGCAGCAAGCAGACTGTTTCCGAAAACTCAAATACTTGATCAAAGCTGTTGCTTTAATGAAGAGAAAAAAAATGAACATTGTGTTTTTCTAGCAGGTTTGAGGCTTCATCTCTCCAGGTTTCACAGGGGAAATACTGCTTTTATTGTCAAGTCCGAATTCCCAGCTTCACAAACACATGTTTTGCTGCTGTTTCAGAGCTATGTAAAGACAAACCTAGGACACACCGTACCATTCCATGAGAAAAAAGGTCAGGAGAGAGTGTTCTGTGACTGTTGTCTGCCCAACTGTTGTTACCTAGATTAGGTGGAACTGTATTCTCAGATGACTTCTCAGTAAGAAGTGGAAAACAGGCAGTTTCTTTCAGAAAGGACAAACACTTGAACAAAGCAGTTGTTGTAATGGGAAGAAAAGTGAACCAGTGTGTTTTTCTGGTGGGCTTAAGGTTGCACTATCCAGCAGATGACTTCCCAGCGGGAAACGACAAGTAGCCAGTTTCTTTTAGAAAACTCAAATACTTGACAAAGCTTTTGTTGTAATGAAGAGAAAAATGAACCAGTGTGTTTTTCTGGCAAGTTTGAGGCTAAAACTGTCCAGCTTTTACAGGGGTAAAATACTGCTTTTGCATTCAGGCCCCAATTTCCATGTTCACAAAAACATGTTACCCTGCAGTTTCAGAGCTATGTAAACACACACATAGGAAACACTATACCATTCCATCAGAAAAGTGATCAAGGGAGAGTGTTCTTTGATTGTTGACTACTATACCTGTTGTTACCCAGCTTAGGAGAAAATGTACTGTCCGATGACTTCCCAGCAATAAGGGCAAGCAGACCGTTTCAGAAAACTCAAATACTTGATCAAATTTGTGGTTGGAAAAAAGAGAAAATGAGTCAGTATGTTTTTCTGGAAGGCTTGAGGCTGCAACTATTGAGCTTTCACAGGGGAAAATACTGCTCTTATCACCAGGCCTCAGTTTCCAGGTTCACAAAAACATGTTTAACTGCCATTTCAAAGCTGTATAAAGACACACCTAGGACATGCTGTAGCATTCCATTAGAAAGGCGATCAGGGGAGAGTGTTCTGTGAGTGTTGACTTCTGTAATTTTTGTTACCCTGATTAGGGGAAACTATATAGATGACTTCCTTGGAAGAAATCACAAGCAGCCTGCTTGATTCAGAAAACTCAAATATTTTACTGAAGTTGTTGTTTAATAAAGAGAAAAATGAATGAGGGTGTTTTTCTGGAAGGTTTGAGACTGTATCTTTCCAGTTTTCACAGGGGCAAAATACTGTTTTTGCCAACAGGCCCCAATTGTCAAGTTCACAAAACACATGTCCCTGCAGTCTCAGGGCTGTGTAAATACAGACTTAGGACATACTGTACCATTCCATGAGAAAAGGTATCAATAGAGAATGTTCTGTGAGTGTTTACTGCCATACCTGTTGTTACTCTGAGTAGGAAAAACTGTACTGTTAGATGACTTCCATGCAAGAAGAGGCAAGCAGTCTGTTTCTTTTGCAAAACTCAAATACATGACCAAAGTTGTTATAGGAAGAGATAAATGAACCAGTGTGATTTTCTGGCAGGTTTGAGGCTGCAACTATCTGGCTTTCCCAAGGGAAAATCCTGTTTTTGACATCAGGCCCCAAAACTCAGGTTTACAAAAACACGTTTCCCTACAGCTTTGCTGCTGCTGCTGCTAAGTCGCTTCAGTCGTGTCCGACTCTGTGTGACCCCCATAGACAGCAGCCCATGAGGCTCCTCCATCCCTGGGATTCTCCAGGCAAGAACACTGGAGTGGGTTGCTATTTCCTTCTCCAATGCATGAAAGTGAAAAGTGAAAGTGAAATCGCTCAGTTGTGTCCGACTCTTCGTGACCCCATGGACTGCGGCCCACCAGGCTCCTCCGTCCATGGGATTTTCCAAGCAAGAGTGCTGGAGTGGGGTGCCATTGTCTTCTACTCCCTACAGCTTTAGAATGGAATAAATACACACCTAGGACACACTGTACCATTCCATGAGAGAAGTATCAAGGAAGAATGTTCTGTGAGTATTGACTCCCATAACTGTTTTTATCCTGATTAGGTGAAACTATACTTTCAGTTGTCTTCTCAGAAAGCAGAGGCAAGCAGCCTGTTTCTTTTAGAAAACTCAAATACTTCACCAAAGTTGTTATGACAAAGAGAAAAATGAACCGGGGTGTTTTCCTGGAAGGTTTGATGAAGCAACTATCCAGATTTCACATGAGGAAAATACTGCTTTTATCATCAGTCACCAGTTCCCAGGTTCACAAAACATGTTTCCCAGCAGTATCAGAGCTGAATAAAGACACTCCTAGAATACACTATGCCATTTCATGAGATAAAAGTCAAGGAAAGTGTTCTGTGAGTGTTGATTGCCATAACTGTTGTTATCCTGATTAGGTGAAACTGTGCTGTCAGATGACTTTCCAGCAAGAAACGGCAAGCAGTTTATTACTTTCAGAAAACTCAAATACATGACCAGAGTTATTTTAATGAAGAGAGAAATGAACCAGAATGTTTTCCTGGCAAGTTTGAGGCTGCAATGATCCAGGTTTCAAGGGGGGAAAATATTGCTTTTACCATCAGGTTCCAGTTCCCAGGTTCACAAAACTTGCTTCCCTGCAATTTCAGTGTTGTGTATAGATACACCTAGGACATACTGTAGCATTCCATGAGAAAAGAGATCAGGGGAGAGGGTTCTGTGAGTGTTGACTGCCATAATTCTCATACCAATTAGGTGAAACTGTACTGTCAGATGACTTCCTACTAGAGATAGCAAGCAGCATGTTTCAGATAACTCAAATATTTTACCAAAGTTATTGTCATGAAGTGAAAAAAATGCCAGGGTGTTTTTCTGGCAGGTTTGAGGCTGCAACTATCCATTTTGCACGGGAGGCAGAGAGGGAGATACTGCTTTTGCCATTTAGGCCCACTTCCCACACACAAAATATGTATCCCTGTAGTTTCACAGATGTGTAAAGAAACTCCTAGGACACAGTGTACCATTCCGTGAGAAAAGTGGTCATGGGTGAGTTTTTTTTTATGAGTGTTGACTTCCATACCTATTGTTACCCTGATAAGGTGAAACAACACAGTTTCTTAGCAAAGATCAGGGGGAAGTGTGAGTGTTTAGTGCCATAACTATTGTTACCCAGAAGAGGTGAATCCATACTGTCAGAGACTTCCCAGCAAGAAATGGCAAGTAGACTATTTCTTTCAGAAAACTCAGAAAAGTGACCAAAGTTGTAATGAAAAAAATGAATGAGGCTGTTTTTCTGGCAGATTTGAGGCTGTAATTATCTAGCTTTCACAGGAGGAAAATACTGCCTTTACCATCAGACCCCAGAACCCAAGTGTAACTCTGTAAATACACACAACAGACACACATTAAGATTCCATGAGAAGAGAGTTCATGAGAGAGTATTCTGTGTATTTTGACTGCCATAATTGTTATTACTCTGAATAGGTGAAACTGCACTGTTAGATGACTTCCAAGAAAGTAGACGCAGCAGCCTATTACTTTCAGAAAACTCAAATACTTGTCCAATGCTATTGTTGTAACGAAGAGCAAAATTAATCAGTGTGTTTTTCTAGTAGGTTTGAGACTATAACTATCCAGGTTTCATAGGGGAATATATTAATTTTTCCATTAGGTTCTAATTCACAAGTTAAAAAAAAATGTTCTCCTGCAGTTTCAGAGCTGTGTAAAACACTTCTAGGACACACTGGACCATTCCATGTGAAGAGATGTCAGGCAGTATGTTTTATGGTTGCTATCTACCATACTTGTTGTTATCCTGATAAAGTAAATTGTAATATCAGATGACTTCCCAGCAAGGAGTGACAAGCAGCCTCTTTCTTTCAGAAAATTCAAATACTTGACCAAAGCTGTTGTTGAAAACAAAGAGAAAAATGAATCAGTGTGTTTTTCTGGCAGGTTTGAGGCAGCAACTTTTCAGCTTTCACAGGAAGAAAATTCTATTTTTACCATCAGGCCCCAATTCCCAGGTTCACAAAACCATGTTTCCCTGAAGTTTCACAGCTATGTAAAGACACATGTAAGACACACTACCATTTCATGAGAAAATAGGTCGGGGAGGAATTTTCTGTGAGTGTTGACTCCCATATCTATTGTTACACTGATTAGGTGAAACTGTATTGTCAGATGACTTCCCAGCAAGAAGTGGCAAGCAGGCTGTTTCTTTCTGAAAACTCAGATACTTAACCAAAAATGCTGTGATGAAGAGAAATAGAACCAGTGTGTTTTTCTGGAAGGTTTGAGGCTGTAAATATCCTGCTTTCACAGGAGGAAAACAGTGCTTTCACTATCGGGTCCAAATTCCCACGTTCAGAAAAAACACGTTTCTCTGTGGTTTTAGAGCTGTGTAAAGACACTTTTTTTGTCTTTTCTAAGTTATGATTATAGGTCATTTGTCATATTTAGAACTTATTATTCAAAGATCTCATGAAAACTCTTTTTTGGTGCATATTAATGTATCTTTAGGGAAATTTAAGAACAAGTTTTTGTGTCTAAGTTTTTCAGTTGTACTATATTTTCTGCTTTGTGAGATATACCTACTTTTTATTCCTTTTCTTTAAGAACTGAAAGTATATTGGTGACTTGGACTTAGCATTTTTTGTTTAAATTCTGTTAACTGTCTTTTTTTTTTGACATTTGTATATCATATTAAACAATAACTAGTGTTTTTCCCTGGAGTCTTCCCTGGTGGCTCAGATGGTAAAGCGTCTGCCTGCAATGCGGGAGACCTGGGTTCGATCCTTGGGTTGGGAAGATCTCCTGGAGAAGGAAACAGCAACCCACTCCAGTATTCTTGCCTGGAGATTCCCATGGATGGAGGAGCCTGGTAGGCTATAGCCCATGGGGTCGCAAAGAGTCGGACACGACTGAGCGACTTCACTTTCACTTTCTTTCTTTAGTGTTTTTCCTCTTTCCAGATAGCTTGAGTTTCATTTGGTTTTCTTCTGATATTTTCTTAATATTGTTGAAAAGTTTATGCCAAGGTTGAGAATTTTGAATTGCACACCAGGAACTGAGAGTAAGGATTCTTCCTGTTGTACTGTTGTAATATTTTGACATTAAATGTCCATGGAGTCACATATTCTGAAAGCTGTCTGAAAACCTTATAGCCATAAAATGTCTAAACCACAGGATAATTGTAATAGGTGTTAAGAATCTTTAAGAGCTTAGCACAGAATCTATTATAACTGCAGGTCAAGAGAGGAATTTGTTCTGAGGGTTAAGAAGAGATTAGATGGAAGTTGATTGTGTCCTTCACACATTGTTATAAAGTAGTTTTATTTTCAAAGACAGTATCAGGAAAATAAATAATTGCTTAAACCTTTTGTAGCTTGGCTGATAAACAAGAAGTTAATTTTTTTTTATATGTCATGCAAATGATTTCAGTGTGTGACATTTGAAGCACATCAAGGCCAAGCATTTATGTTTTACCTCTGTTGGCACAAGACACAGCCTTGGGCAGCATGGATGGATTCTGTGTGAATGCATTGGATTGCAGAGAAGAGGCCATTTGAAGAATAGAACATGATCCATCTCTGAATAACCAATTAATATTTTCTTATTAGTGATTGAGAAGTACAGTATATATATATATATATATATATATATGTATATACTTTCCAGATATTTTTAAAAGAACAAAAGTTTAATTTTATAAGAAATTGTAGAATTTGACACATAAGAATTACATTTACATTCTACAAGGTCATTTTGTCTAATATTAAAACCATAATATATATATATATATATATTTGGTTAGTGCACACTTGGAATTATTTTTTTTCAACTTTCAACCTTTTTGTTGTGTTCTGAGTGAGTCTTATAAAAAGCTCCACCTCTGAACCTTGGATGCCTTGGTCTGCTTCCAGTCCTCTAATCCATCTGACCACTGGTTGGAATGTCCTTTTTTCTGCTGTAATAGTGTCTTCATCTAGTCCTCTCACTCAAATCTGTTAATAACTAAAAATTATCTCTAATTCAGCCACTTTTACAAAAGTATAATATAAGGTATTGGGTCCAGCAGGTGACAAGTTCTTACATTTTAAGGAATTAATATGATGCTTCCTTGTAACCAGCACATTATATTGAAATTAGGTCAGTATTTTCCACAAGTGAAAATTTTTACTTTGCCTGGCAATTAAAGAAACAGAAACACAGAAATCTAAAATTAAACTAGATCAATTTTAATCAGTTATTATTTGAAAACATGTATACAGCTATCTTCATTTGCCTAGTACCAGGAACCCTAATAGTTTCATTTATTTATTTATTATTTCTTCCTTTAAAAATTATTTATTTATTTTTTGAAGGCTAATTACTTTACAATATTTTATTGGTTTTGCCATACATATGCCATACATTGCCATACATGAATCCACCATGGCTGTACACGTGTTCCCCATCCTGAAGCCCCCTCCCACATACCTCCACATCCCATCCCTCTGGGTCATCCCAGTGCACCAGTCCCGAGCACCTTGAATCATGCATCAAACCTGGACTGATGATTCGTTTCACATATGATAATAAACATGCTAAACCATCCTACCCTTGCCCTCTCCCACGAGTACAAAAGACTGTTCTATACATCTGTGCCTCTTTTGCTGTCTCACATACAGGTTTATCGTTACCCTCTTTCTAAATTCCATATATATGTGTTAGTATACCATATTGGTGTTTTTCTTTTTGGCTTACTTCACTCTGTATAATAGGCTCCAGTTTCATCCACCTCATTAGAACTGATTCAAATGCATTCTTTTTAATGGCCGAATAATATTCCATTGTGTATATGTACCACCGCTTTCTTATCTATTCCTCCGCTGATGGACATCTAGGTTGCTTCTATGTCCTGGCTATTATAAACAGTGCTGCGATGAATATTGGGGCACACGTGTCTTTTTCAATTCTGGNCCGAATAATATTCCATTGTGTATATGTACCACCGCTTTCTTATCTATTCCTCCGCTGATGGACATCTAGGTTGCTTCTATGTCCTGGCTATTATAAACAGTGCTGCGATGAATATTGGGGCACACGTGTCTTTTTCAATTCTGGTTTCCTCAGTGTGTATGCCCCGCAGTGGGATTGCTGGGTCATATGGCAGTTCTATTTCCAGTTTTTTAAGGACTCTCCATACGGTTCTCCATAATGGCTGTACTAGTTTCCACTCCCACCAACAGTGTAAGAGGTTTCCCTTTTCTCCACAACCTCTCCAGCATTTATTGCTCATAGACTTCTTGATAGCAGCCATTCTGACTGGTGTGAAATGGTACCTCATTGTGGTTTTGATTTGCATTTATCTAATAAAGAGTGATGTTGAGCATCTTTTCATGTGTTTGTTAGCCATCTTCTCTGGAGGAATGTCTGTTTAGTTCTTTGGCCCATTTTTTGATTGGGTCATTTATTTTTCTGGAATTGAGCTNATTGAGAGACAAAGCAATAAGAGGTGGATTTGTTAGGATCCAGAGGGAAGCCACTCTTCAGGGTGTGAACTCTTGCCAAGGCCAAGGGCTGGGGTTTTGTGAGGGGGTAGAATTCATATGCTAATGAGTGGGAGGATCATCCCTACCATTGGGGAACCAGCCATTCCTCCCTCTTTTGACCATGCCTTGGAGCTGTCCTGCCACCTCTGGGTGTGTCTGTTGGCTTATAGATTGGGGATTAAGTACTCGAATTTCACTTTTCATCTTGGACCCAGTTGGCTTTAATTGGTTTATATTATCCCCTTGTGCTACGTCATTCTTTCAAAGGTTGTGCTCTGCCCTCTTCCTTCCTGTTTCATGCTCTTTGCCTGAGCCCCATCCAGACCCACAAGGTTGCCTCTACAATATTCTGGAGAGAGAACCAGAAAATAGCTGGCCTTGGGAGGGAAATACTCTATAATACCCAACCCCTAATCCTACCTAGTACTGGTCACACTGGAGANAGAAGCCCTCTCATATATTATCTCACCAAGCCTTCTTTTATTTTTTTTTTTTGCCAGTTTCATTCACTTTATTTTTCTCATATAAAATTACATGGTAGCTACTGCTGGAGCCTAGGTCCTTGCATTTAGACTGGTGTGGGTCCTTACAAGATGGTCAGTGAATTCCTGATACAGAGACTTGGGGAACACCGTCTCTTTCCAGAGATCAGGGGTGAGATAACTATAGGTCTTGGAAATGGCATCAAAAGTGGCCTTGGCGGAGCTGCCCAGGGTGGTGGTACAGCCCCTGGCAGAAGTGTAACAATCATCAGTGCCAGCCATCATCAGGAGCGTCTTGGGCACAGGGGCCAAGACAATGCCAGTGCCCCTCAGGGCAGGGATGAGGTACACCAGCACTGAGCCACAGTGGCCAGTCACCTTGCAAGGGGCGGTGTGGGGCTTGCTGATCTTGTTTCCCCAGTAGCCTCGTCACATGGGACAATGGAGAGCTTGGCCAGGATGATGGCCCCTATGACAAGGAGGGCAGTGGCTACCTTCTTAGAGCACTTGACACCCAAACTGACATGTCTGTTGTGATCCCCAGCGGCAGCAAATGCCTTGAACCTGGTCCGCTGGCCAGCACAGATCTGCTTTTGCACGGGCAGAGTCTTCAAAACCTCGTCCTTGAGGGATGTCCCCAGGAAAAAGATAATGATCTCAGATTCCTTGATGGGAAAAGAGAAGAGGTAGATCTCCTCCAGTAACTTGATCTTCATGTCCTTGACCAGAGGGCCCAGCTTGGTATCAGGGAGCCACACCTTGTCCTTGGCCTTACCTCCAAGAGCACCATGGCGTTTACTCCAGCCCTGACCCTGGCCGCAACCCTGGCCCTGGACACCTCTGCCAAAGTCTCCGCGGATGCCACCACAGCCTCCNCCCAGCTTGGTATCAGGGAGCCACACCTTGTCCTTGGCCTTACCTCCAAGAGCACCATGGCGTTTACTCCAGCCCTGACCCTGGCCGCAACCCTGGCCCTGGACACCTCTGCCAAAGTCTCCGCGGATGCCACCACAGCCTCCTATTCCAGGGCCCCTGGGGCCTCCAGGCCCTCCCACAGCACCGGCGTCAGCCTTCATTTGGTGTTTTTATGAAGAAGCCTCAGCAAACCTTCTTAAGTCTCTATTTTACATATGGAGGAAATGAGGCTTAAAGTGATCAATTGCCCAAGATTACACAACTAAAAGCACTTTCCTAAGACACCTGGATGTCAATGAGGATCTACCTGANCCTATTCCAGGGCCCCTGGGGCCTCCAGGCCCTCCCACAGCACCGGCGTCAGCCTTCATTTGGTGTTTTTACGAAGAAGCCTCAGCAAACCTTCTTAAGTCTCTATTTTACATATGGAGGAAATGAGGCTTAGAGTGATCAATTGCCCAAGATTACACAACTAAAAGCACTTTCCTAAGACACCTGGATGTGAATGAGGATCTACCTGATTCCAAAGACCTCATTGTTTCTGTCCCCTCAGTTCCTCTCAGGTTCCATTGAGCAAGATGGGCTATGGAGACCAGGGGCAGGAGACAGTGTGCAGCTTTTATTACATTATTGATTCTCAGTCTTGGCTTCACATTAGATTCACCCAGGGAGTGTCTTAAAATCCCGTTGGTTCCAGTGAGAAGCTAAGGTTGAGAACCACTTATCTGATGCATCCCCAAAATATCCTAGAATACAGAGTTGGTGTCATCTTAAGAGCTAGTGTTACCTCCTCCTCATGCTTTAAGGAGATTTCATCATGGATGATCTGTGACTATTTTGAGCATTTTATTTACAACTCGATATTCATATTGACCTAACAGAAACAGTAACTAAACATAAACAGAATGTAGCAGCTTCAGTAAGCTTAGGAATCTTAGGTTTTGCCATGCATCCTCATGTGGCGGGAAGTCATCACTCCGAACAGAGTTAGAAAACCTAAGTTCAAGTTTCAGTCCTGCCACTTAACACCTATGTGACTTGATCTTGAAATTCCTCCTTAATCTGAAGGAAGCCAACTAGATTTTTGAGCAGCAGAATGACATGCTGGGGTGGGGATGGGAAGAACCTCTTTCTAAAATACCAGAAGTTGGAGACAAAGATGTTGTTCAAGGGGTATGAGGGTACTGATAATTCTGCCTTTACCACCCACCTCTGTGAAATTAAAGTTATGGGAAGCAATCTGATGCTGATTTTTGCTCAAGATTTAGAAGAGCCTGTTTTTGTATTAATTCCTTAAATGGAACCACATACATTGTTAGTCTTAGTTCTTTCAAAATGAAGATGCAAGACCCAAGCCTACCAGGGCAGTGACATAGCAAGAACCTGCGTAACTTCAAACATCCTAAGGATCCTATTCCATCAGGGAACTGGAAGCCAGGACTCCTTTGCCAAGGACTGCTGATCTGCTTCTGCCCTGTGCAGTCTCCTCATCTCTGACAGTAAATAAAGACTTTAACTCAGAGTGTGCATGTGAGGTCACCCCAACTCTACTGCCCCCCTGCTCCTAGATTGACAGAGAACACAGAGAAAGCTGATGCAGTGGGAGAAAGCTGGTGCAGTGGGAAGAAATAATCACCTCTCACATACATGGAGGCAGTTTAAGAGCCAAGAACCTCACTGCTACCCAGTTGCTATGTTCTGGTTCCCCCTGTCAGAAAAAAGAATAGTATTGTGCCCTGCCTACTCTCCCTTTTAATCATACAGCCCCCTTTCCAAACTGTCCTTCACAAGCATCAGGCAGGCACGTGATTTCTGCCAGATTTGGCTCCTCAAGATTCTGGAGAAACGCAGTGTGCTTGTGTCCTTTAAGGTGGCTTAGCAATGAGACCACAGGAGGCAGGGCGAGCAGCTGGGGATTTCACAGGTGACTCTTGCTTCTCCCTGTTGTCTTTGTTTCCACCCTCTGTTTCAGCTCATTTTAGTCTTCTGTAAAGTGTTGATCTCAATTTTTATGTTACAAAACTTATGTTTGTGCCCACCCCATTGTAAACCACCTTAAACCCTTTCTGAAAGCATGAAAGGCATATGTCAGAAACAGTTTTGTCATTTTGGACCTCCACGTCTGTGGCGGGAGGCTGGCAGGCACCAGTCGGGTGTGTGCCTGAGTGAGGGTCCGAGCTGTGGACCCTCATCTGGAGGCACCCAACAAACCTGGTCAGCATCTGACAGACTCCTACCATGCTAAAGGGGCACACAGGGTGAGCTGGTACCCAGAACATGTCACTCAGCCTCATCTTCAGGGGANTTTTGTCATTTTGGACCTCCACGTCTGTGGCGGGAGGCTGGCAGGCACCAGTCGGGTGTGTGCCTGAGTGAAGGTCCGAGCTGTGGACCCTCATCTGGAGGCACCCAACAAACCTGGTCAGTATCTGACAGACTCCTACCATGCTAAAGGGGCACAGAGGGTGAGCTGGTACCCAGAACATGTCACTCAGCCTCATCTTCAGGGGAGCGTGGCCAGGACACTTGTTTACTACAATGAGTTGTACAGAATAGAAATATTAGGGTTTTGATAGTGGATCCTAGCAGCACTTCTGTGAAACAGCATAAGGTGGAGAGAATAGGGAATCAAGGTTAGAGAGACCTGAGTCTGAACCTCAGACAGGACAGAGACACAAAATCCATCACCAAGAGAAGAAGGTGTGTGCTTTCCTTGCCATGCCAACATGTAACCACACCTCCCAGATCCCTGCACCCCCACCCGCCAAACAGAGCCTGGCAGGCCCAGCTCAGAGAGGCGCTTAAAAGAGCCACGTACCCTCCTTAACTGTAGCTATAGTTGTCAGATCTTACTTTAAATGTCATATAACCATTTTTTACACAGATATAAATTTCTAATTTGGCTTTTTCCTTTACACATTTCTTTGGCATATGTGCTAAGCACATGCTTGGGGAAAAAAACTAGTTTAATTCTGATTTTCTCCCTTTAAAACGATCAGCATTTCACACTCTAATGCATAATTCATTAAGTAAACCAAAGATTTTTTTTTTTGAGCTCATGGGAGGGAGGGCAAGTGTGAAAATATACTTTTTGTGGGTCATATCAAGAATTCCATGGTTAGACCTGTTTTGATCCAGGTGACTTTCATGGCACGGATATTCAGCTGAAGTATCCAAATATCCCTGCATAGCATTTGGAAATGGTTGCAAAGAAGAAAGATGCTACAACATGCTGCTTGAAGGCACTTTGTTTTTTCTTTACCTCCTACAGTAGGAATGTAGGGCTTGGTTTAAACACACATCTTTCTCTCCTGTCAGTCAGACAGTGATCACAGGCCAAGTGGTGTCAGCTGTAGTTATTTACCTCATCATCTCTATTTGAGTCATATGCATCATTGGAACTGAGCATCTTTAATTGCTATCTTAAATTCTTCAAAAAGATTTATTGTGGCTCAACCTCCAAAAGTGGTGTTGTGTGCAGAAGGCAAAGAACCAGAGCAGCAGAGCAGAAATTTGTTATTTGTGAAACAAATGTTCATCATTTAAGAATGGTCTCCATTCCATCTACCAGAGCAACGCTCAAGTTCTAAATGGAACTAGAGGGGAAAGGACCCTTACAAAACAGTTGAAACTGGGTTGTGTTTTGTTGCTGAAATATTTGCAAAAGAATTGGCAATTATGTACCACATGATGTAAGTGAAGGGATGCATGATTAAAGTGTCTAGATAAGTCTAAAGGCGCTCCCTCAGTAGCACAGAATAAAAATTGTAAATGTAAGAAAGCATTGTGTTACAATGTAATTGGCAGTATGTTTTCTTTCTTACTGGGACATAAACAATAGTATGTTGTCTCTTATGTTTGATGAAATGTACTTAAAACAGAAGAGCTTGAATTTCCTTAGGTAAATATTCTATCTATTGCCTGGACAGATAGCACAGTTAGCAAAGGATAATTTCTAAAATTCACTCCCAAAATCTGGCCACAAGCTGACGCAACCTCAGATGGTTTGAGTGTGAACAACAAAGATTTCATGGAATCCTAGACTGAGGAATCTATAAAGGAGTCTTAGGGATTCTGTGGTCTTACAGATGGAGCTGTTGGAGCCCAGAATTCAGAAGCCTCTCTTCATTCACTGGACATGTATTTAATCAGTAGGTCATGAGAATGTGAGGCGTGGATGCCCTGTTCCCAGTGCTCCCAGTGGACGTTTTGGCTTCAAGGGGAGTGGACAAGAGAGGGGAGAAATGGGAAGGGATGGAGTTTAAGGTCGGCTGTTCATTTGTCCCTTATCTGACAATTTGTTTTCTGTGGATGCCTTCTCTACCGTTCCCCTCCTTACCTTTCCCTTATCCCTTCACTGTGCCCCTCACCCCCCACAACCCTGTCATTTTTTTCTTTGTTTTTATCCACTGTTCTCCTCCCTTCTCACCCATCTTCTAAGCCTTGAAGTGGCAGATTAGTTGAAGTGGGGGAGGGAACAGGACGTGTGTGAAGAAAGCAGCACAGACAGGAGGCCTTGAAGAAACACTTTTAAAATTTAACTGAGGTACTTCCCTGGTGATCCAGTGATTAAGAATTTACCTGCCAACGCAGGGGACATGAGTTCANTTGTGTTTTCATTTTCATTCTTTTCTATGCATATTTTGATTTCTTCTGTGATTTGTTGGTTATTCAGCAGAGTGTTGTTCAGACTCCATATGTTGGAATTTTTAATAGTTTTTCTCCTGCAATTCACATCTAATCTTACCTTATTGTGGTCAGAAAAGATGCTTGGAATGATTGATTTCTTTTCTTTTCTTTTTTTTTTTGAATTTACCAAGGCTAGATTTATGGCCCAGGTTGTGATCTATCCTGGAGAAGGTTCCATGTACACTTGAGAAAAAGGTGAAATTCATTGTTGTGGGATGAAATGATCTATAGATATCAATTAGGTCTAACTGGTCTATTGTATCATTTAAAGTTTGTGTTTTCTTGTTAATTTTCTGTTTAGTTGATCTATCCATAGGTGTGAGTGGGGGTATTAAAGTCTCCTACTATTATTGTGTTATTATTAATTTCCCCTTTCATACTCGTTAGCATTCATCTTACTGTGGAGCTCTTATGTTGTGTGCATATATATTTATAATTGTTATATTTTTTCTTGGATTGATCCTGTGATCATTATGTAGTGTCCTTCCTTATCTCTTTTCACAGTCTTTGTTTTAAAGTCTATTTTATCTGATATGAGTATTGCTACTCGTTCTTTCTTTTGGTCTCTATTTGCACGGAATATCTTTTTCCAGCCTTTCACTTACAGTCTGTATGTGTCCCTTGTTTCGAGGTGGATCTCTTGTAGACAACATATATAGGGGTCTTGTTTTTGTATCCATTCAGCCAGTCTTTGTCTTTTGGTTGGGGCATTCAACCCATTTACATTTAAGGTAATTATTGATAAGTAGGAGCTAAAGAGCCTGGCGCGCAATTCATGGGGTCACAAAGAGTCGGACACGACTGAGCAACTGAACTGAACTGAGCTGAACTGAACTGAAAGAGCCTCTTGATGAGAGTGTAAGAGGAGAGTGAAAAAGTTGGCTTAAAGCTCAACATTCAGAAAACGAAGATCATGGCATCTGGTCCCATCACTTCATGGGAAATAGATGGGGAAACAGTGGAAACAGTGTCAAACTTTATTTTTTGGGCTCCACAATCACTGTAGATGGTGACTGCAACCATGAAATTAAAAGACGCTTACTCCTTGAAAGGAAAGTTATGACCAACTTAGATAACATATTCAAAAGCAGAGACATTTCTTTGCCAACAAAAATCCATCTAGTCAAGGCTATGGTTTTTCCAATGGTCATGTATGGATGTGAGAGTTGGACTGTGAAGAAAGCTGAGCGCTGAAGAATTGATGCTTTTGAACTGTGGTGTTGGAGAAGACTCTTGAGAGTCCCTTGGACTGCAAAGATATCCAACCAGTCCATTCTGAAGGAGATCAGTCCTGGCTGTTCATTGGGAAGAATGATACTGAAGCTGAAACTCCAGTACTTTGGCCACCTCATGTGAAGAGTTGACTCATTGGAAAAGACTCTGATGCTGGGAGGGATTGGGGGCAGGAGGAGAAGGGGATGACAGAGGATGAGATGGCTGGATGGCATCATCAACTTGATGGACATGAATTTGAGTGAACTCCAAGAGTTGGTGATGGACAGGGATGCCTGGCATGCTGCGATTCATGGGGTCGCAAAGAGTCGGACATGGCTGAGCAACTGAACTAAACTGACGATCCCATTGTCATTTACTTTATTGATTTGGTTTTGAGTTTATACACCCTTTCTGTGTTTCCTGTCTAGAGAAGATCCTTTAGCATTTGTTGGAGAGCTGGTTTGGTGGTACTGAATTCTCTCAGCTTTTGTTTGTCTGTAAAGCTTTTGATTTCTCCTTCACATTTGAATGAGATCCTTGCTGGGTACAGTAATCTGAGCTGCAGGTTATTTTCTAGCATCACTTTAAGTATGTCCTGCCATTCCCTCCTGGCCTGAAGAGTTTCTATTGAAAGATCAGCTGTTATCCTTATGGGAATCCCCTTGTGTGTTATTTGTTGTTTTTCCTTTGCTGCTTTTAATATTTGTTCTTTGTGTTTTATCATTGCTAATTTGATTAATGTATGTCTTGGGGTGTTTTGCCTTTGTTTATCCTGTTTGGGATTCTCAGGGTTTCTTGGACTTTGGTGACTATATCCTTCTCCATTTTAGGGAAGTTGTCAACTATTATCTCCTCAAGTATTTTCTCATGGCCTTTCTTTTTGTCTTCTTCTGGGACTTCTATGATTCGAATGTTGGGGCATTTAACATTGTCCCAGAATTCTCTGAGGTTGTCCTCATTTCTTTTAATTCTTTTTTCTTTTTTCCTCTCTGTTTCATTTATTTCTACCATTCTATCTTCTACCTCACTAATCCTATCTTCTGCCTCCATTATTCTGTGTACCTCTCCAGGTGTTCCTCACTGTTGAGAAACTTTACATCATTAACCTAGATGTTTTATCATCGGTGCTGTATAGATGGAGAAGTCTTGAGGCTACTGTAAGAATACGACTGAAAACCAGAGGCAGGAGGCTTAAGTCTAAATCCTGAGAACACCAGAGAACTCCTGACTCCAGGGAACATTAATTGATAAGAGCTCATCAAATGCCCCGTACCTATACTGAAACCAAGCACGACCCAAGAGCCAACAAGTTCCAGAGAAAGACATACTGTACAAATTCTCCAGCAACACAGGAACATAGCCCTGAACTTCAATATACAGGCTGCCCAAAGTCACGCCAAACCCACTGACATCTCAAAACTCATTACTGGACACTTCAGTGCACTCCAAAGAGAAGAAATCCAGCTCCACCCACCAGAACACTGACACAAGCTTCCCTAACCAGGAAACCTAGACAAGCCAAATGTCCAGCTCCACCCACAGCAAGGAAGCTCCACAATGAAGAGGAACCACAAACTGCCAGAATACCGAAAGGCCACCCCAAACACAGCAATATAAACAAGATGAAAAGGCAGAGAAATATCCAGCAGGTAAAGGAACAGGATAAATGCCCACCAAACCAAACAAAAGAAGAAGAGATAGGGAATCTACCTGATAAAGAATTTCGAATAATGATAGTGAAAATGATCCAATATCTTGAAAACAAAATAGAGTTACAGATAAATAGCCTGGAAACAAAGATCGAGAGAATGCAAGAAATGTTTAACAAGGACCTAGAAGAAATAAAAAAGAGTCAATATATAATGAATAATGCAATAAATGAGATCAAAAACACTCTGGAGGGAACGAACAGGAACCCTAATAGTTTTAAATGTACTCTGAAATTATTGTGGACTCAGACAAATAAACAGATAAAGATTTGTGGCTGATTAATGAGGCTTTAGTAAAAATCACCTAAAAAGACCACAAGATGGCACCGTTTCTCTAAGAAGCTCAACTAAATGCTTTAAGGAGTAAGTCAATGCAAGAAAATTAAAGTACCTCTTGTAAGAGGATGTTTTTGAATGCCCTAAGAATATGACTCAGAATGCAGTGATTCATAGTTTACTGAATTCTAGAAAATAACTTAGAAATTTTCTTGAGGGTTTCTTGCATCATTTATTTTGCAAAAGGGCTTAAGACACTGTCCAGAAGGACTAGAACTAGATGTGTTATTTATTCCAACTATATGGGGTGATACTACTTACAAAGCAGGTTACAGATTTCATACGTTCATGGGTCATCACAAAGCATACTGGTTTTTCATGTCTTCTAATTCTTTGGCATATTTTAGAGTTCAATTTTTATGATGACATTGAATAATCAAGACAAGCATAAATAGACTACCCTCAGTATACCAAATTTCCAATATACAATGCATCTTAAAACTTCCACGAAACAGAGTTTGAACAAAACAACCCTTTATATCCTATTATATCTTTTGCTTTTTTGGGCTGCAGGGTGCTAGATTATTCTTAAATAGTTGCCTTGACTGAAGACAGAATGATGACCAGAGCCATCAACTGTTTCATAAGTCAGGAATTGTGTGCATTTCCTGTGAAAAGTTTAAAGATTTTCTAGTATATTTTCTTTATTCAATAAATATTTATTGAAGACTTTGATTACATGTGTCAATATTTAAAAACTTGAGGAGTCTTAAGATGTATCTCTGTTGCTGAGTAAACAATCAGAGAGAAGAGATCTCAGATTGTTCTAGATGAGTTAACATACTCTTTTGTTTATTATTCTAAATTAAGCCAGAATAAAATATATTAGTTAATTGTATTGACAGTTACAAATTGAGAAACTAATGGGAGATGCTTGAGTAACTTCAGTTTTGAGAAATATTAAAATAGAATCTTGGACTAGTTTTCATCAACCTCATCAGTTCTAGGCAAGTCATCCAGTCATTATTTCTGTTTGCTGGTGGCATTTAGCTTGGAGCCATTTCATCCTGTGCCCAATTGTTTTGTAGGCAAAGCTATCTATAAATACAAAAAAAATAATAAAACTATGGCTTTTTAGTGAATGTTTTTGAAGCTGAAAGGGCTTAAAATAGATGTTCACAAATACATTATGAGGCAACATGATTCCTGCAAGTCCATGTCTAAATGGGCTTTGATTCCACACAAGCAGGTCCACATCTGAAATTCCTGTATGAGTTAGCATGTCATATTTCTAACTCAGATTGTATATCCTCACTCATTTTTTTTTTTTTTTTAGTATTTGGCATCAAATAGAGTCCCAGGGGACAATAAACAAGAAGAGATGTGCACTTTTTTCAAAGACTGATGATATCTTAATTTCTTATAATGAATTAACTGGAAAATGTCTTCTATTATTACATTTAGGTTTTATGGTGATTAGGAAAGTTGTAAATGATGGGTGAATATGAGCAGTAAGAATCTGATCAGAAAAAGGAACTATAGAGACATTTAAATGGTTGATGTTCCATAAGCAGTAATTAAGTTTTACTGAAAAATTGATAAAGGTCCAAGAGGTTTAATTTTTTACGAATACCATATTAAGATTCAAACCATTCAATATCACAGTTATCCAAGTCTATGCCCCAACGAGTAATGCTGAAGAAGCTGAAGTTGNGGTATCAGTTCAGTTCAGTTTAGTCGCTCAGTCGTGTCCGACTCTTTGCGACCCCATGAATTGCAGCACGCCAGGCCTCCCTGTTCATCACCATCTCTCGGAGTTCACCCAGACTCGCGTCCATCGAGTCCGCGATGCCATCCAGCCATCTCATCCTCTGTCATCCCCTTCTCCTCCTGCCCCCAATCCCTCCCAGCATCAGTCTTTTCCAGTGAGTCAACTCTTCGCGTGAGGTGGCTAAAGTACTGGACTTTCAGTTTCAGCATCATTCCTTCCAAAGAAATCCCAGGGCTGATGTCCTTCAGAATGGACTGGTTGGATCTCCTTGCAGTCCAAGGGACTCTCAAGAGTCTTCTCCAACACCACCGTTCAAAACCATCAATTCTTCGGTGCCCAGCCTTCTTCACAGTCCAACTCTCACATCCGTACATGACCACAGGAAAAACCATAGCCTTGACTAGATGGACCTTAGTTGGCAAAGTAATGTCTCTGCTTTTGAATATACTATCTAGGTTGGTATAGTTGATGTCAAACATTATGTTAGTTTCAGGTGTACAATAGGGTTGATTTGATATTTTTACAGATTATACATCATTTTAAGTTATTATAAAATATTGGTTATATCCCTATGTTGTACATTACATCCTTGTATCTTGTAGATTTTATAACTACAGAATATACCAAAAGAATGTGTTAGCTTTCCCCTCTGCAGTAGCTTGTACCTCTTATCCCCTTCCCTTGCCCCTCCCAGTTGGTAACCATTAATTTGTTCTCTGTATGAGTCTGTTTCTGTTTTATAATATTCATTCATTTGTTTTATTTTTTTAGATTCCACATACTAGTGAAAGCATTTGTGAATGCCCATTGTTTATTCAGAGAATGTTTCCCTCTCTTTCTTCTGTAGATCAGAATCTCAGGTGAGAAGAGGTTCATATAACTGAACAGTTGCAGGATGTAGAAGAGGAAAAGGATGACTCAAATGAAGAAGAAAACAAGGACAAGCCTCGCAGACGATGAGGATGAGAAAGAAGCCCTTGGTTATGAGAAGGAAGCAGAGGAGGATGAAGAGGACAGCTCAGCTGTGGATGAAGAGAAGAGTGATACTCGTGACCAGGGGTCCCTGAGGGAGGCCAGGAGGATGAAGGACCTAGTGAAATGGAAGATGATACCCCTCAGCAGCCCCATCCAGCTGGCGCAGAGGCGGT
Source organism: Neotragus pygmaeus (assembly GCA_006410875.1). Classification (NCBI taxonomy): domain Eukaryota; kingdom Metazoa; phylum Chordata; class Mammalia; order Artiodactyla; family Bovidae; genus Neotragus; species Neotragus pygmaeus. The sequence continues at coordinate 786,021 of SJYV01050598.1, read as the reverse complement.
GGAAGACTCACTGAGGCAGTGCAGAAGTCAGCATGCTGAGAGGGGCCGTCAGCCTGAGGACAGTGTTCCCAAGAATACGACCAAAAGAATATGTTAGCTTTCCCCTCCGTCTGCAGTTTAAACCAAATTTGTAGTTTCTTTTTGAATGAGCAAGCTTCTCTTAATAATAATGTAGTTTCATGGCATTAAGCCTCATGTATGTATGAGAATCTTTCAGGCATGGCAATGAGGATACAGAAAAACAAACGTGATGATAGAGTCTATTTGGGACTGGGGATGAGCACACATTTGTTTACTCCAGGCTACAGAGTTTTAACCAGAGGAAGTGGTCCCCAGCAGCATGAGCACTGTTCATGGGCACAGACAAGGCTGCAGGCCTCTAAAGTGAAGGCGGGGTGAACTGAGCACCCTCAGAATGTAGCAGACATCTTGCTTCCTCTTGTATTGAGTATTTATTTTTGTCAAACTGTAAGAAACATCAGGCACCATAGTACAGGGATACTTTTTAGAGATAGAAAGTCAGAGGGCCTTGGAGATTATTGTAGAAAAAAGCTTGGAAATGTTCCTAACTCTAAACCTCCCTTGTTGTGTTTTATTTCTTTCACATTTCCAGTTTTCCCACCATGGACCTGTGGGCTACCCACACTCTTCACAATACTTCCTCAGTGAGAGGACTCAGACAGCAGTCAGCTTGACATTAGCTGCGTTTATTCTGCCTTAAGTGTTTAGATAATCAAGCAGCACAGCTCATGAAGCCGTGACTGCCAAACGTCTCAAACAAAATGTTGTATGTAATCTTTGGAGATTCAAAAGGAAGTAGGGGTTTTACAGGAGAGATTTTGGTTGTTGTTTTTAGCCAAAAAGCAGTCTTTTTTTTTTTTTTTCCCCAAAAAGCTCCTTTAGCAATACTCTTTTTGAAGCCAGAAGTCTCCTAAGTCTTGCTAGTACAAGGTAGTCTTATGAAGAAAACTTGAATACTATGTTGTTTTGTTTCTGTCTCAAGGGATTCCCTGGCTCTTGAACCACTTTAATAATAACTGAAAAACCATTTCTGGTTTTCCTTCAGTGATGTGCTTTTGGTGAAAGAACTAATGAAAGTGTATATCTAGAAATGAAAGATTTGGTTTCATTTCCTTCTTCCTTAATCTTGTAAAGAATTTTATTCCTGTAAATCTCTCAATACTTAGTCGGCTAAAAGTACCCAGGGGGCCCAATGTCTTTCAAAAAAATCCATCCATCTATCTGATTTGTGTCTTAGAATAAATCCATAATATTAGATTCCAAGCTTATGAAAGATGTCTAAAGTTGATCCTACACCCCTTGAGTCCAGATGGAATAATAAGTAGTACAGGTTTGTGGAATTCAAAAAGCTTCTGTACCTTTAAAAAGAAATATGCAGTACACCCCTATCTGCTGTTTAGATAACCCTTGCCTTGTATTAACTTTGAACATGGACTCACTGGAGGAGGGGGAGGTTCTGAAACTCTACCGTGGTGTGGCTGAATGAGCCTGTTGCAAGCCTCACATGAAGGGAGTGTTTATTCTGACAGAATCCAGTTTTCAGAGTTGGTTATTTTTAACCTTTCCAACTTAGTGACCTGATAGTCTCATCTCCCAGTGTGGTGATGTTAAGAGTTGCCAATAGTTTTCCTCTTTAGACAGCAACATGACCTCAAGTTTGAGGCCATCACAAGACTGACAGGTTGGGAAAACCTTGGCTTGTGCTTATTTCTAGCTCCTCCTGCCATCTGAGGCTCTGACACATCCTCACCCAAAGTGTCGGTTCTAGTGGTGCCTCCAGAGAGGCAGCTCCATCTCCCTGATATCAGGAAGCCTTTCTGGAGCATACCCAAGCTGAGCCTGCCCTCCTGGCCCTGGATTCTGTTTCTTTTCTAATCAGATGAAACAAAAATTTCAAAGATCATTGAATTCAAGTTCAACAGTATGGAATCAACAGTATGGCTTTTCTGTGTAATACTTCCTCCAACGTCCCCCATGTTGAAATAATCTTTTTTTTTTTTTTTTAAGTGGAGTATTTTACTAAAGGGGATGGAATGAAAAAATAAAATCTACTTTGGCTTTTTATAAATGTAATGCCAATTCCCAGTTGGATTCCAGATAGTATTTTATTATATAATAAAAAAATATATTTTCTTCTCAGCAAAACTTAAAAAAAAATTAGAGGAAGAGGAGAAAACAGTTTGGAAATGCGGATCCATTAAAAGTTCAAGTATCTGGCTTTGGGGACTGATTTTACTGTTTTTTTTTTTTTAATATTCTGGTGAAAGATGTACACAGTCTAATTTAATTTCTTTCTACTTGCAGCCTTTAGGTTTATTTTCAGTACTTACTGAATATAAAACTAAAGGAAAAAATATCAGCCACAAATAACTTAAAATTAGATTACCATTTCAATAGGATTTGATAGATTTTTCCTATAGGTAATATATTTAATCCAGAAGTCAAGTGCATGGAAATGATTTTGATTCAAAAAATGAAAGGAATTATCATGTCTCTCTATATTACAATATCAGTTATTTAGTTATAGAATATCAAAGTTAGGTAAAGTAAATAAAACTATTCACTTGAGAATGGGGGCAGTGCTTTCTATGTGAGAAGTGAGAGAGGAGTGCCTATTCACTGATTAGAGGGAAAGTTTGAAACCTTCAATTACTGTTTCCTTGATTTCTTCCTTTTATTATTCATCTCTTGGCAAATGACACTAGCTTGCTTAGAGATCTCATCCTGAAGCAACATATAGGCAGTCTATTTCTTTCTTGCCCTTTAAACTCTAAGTATGAATGGGATGAGAGGCTGGTTCATTCAGCTCACAGAGCCTGGCACTCATGTGTACACACCTGTAGCTCAACCTTGGCACAAGATCCCTGTTAGTCACAGTCCTCTCTGACTACAAGAAGAAATCCAAAATAACTACTGTGATAAAAAACAAGCAAGCTTTGGCCAGGCTGACACTGACATTGGAGAAAGCCAAATTTTGAGTCTTTTATGGCCCAAATCCTTGTTGATAGCTGTGATGTTTCTCCATGATTCAGGTATGTATAATTTGGGTAGATGATAAAACTGTCTTTTAAGGCAAATGCTTGGCACGTGACATTTTATTACCAAGTCCTTTAAGAGTGGAGCATGTTTTACAGAATGGCAAACATTAGAGAGCCCCAAAGAGTAGAAATGATAAGACACACCTGAAATTTTAGCATAAAACCTTAAATTGGCATGAAATAGGAAAAGGAAGGGGGTGACTGGTGCTTTTACTAATGTGCATCAGTAGTTTTGATATGTCCTTCCTCTCAGCGCTAAAGTGCTATTTCTGCCAGTATTATAAATGTGTGCCCACCCATCCTTTCAAATATAATATTTGGCGAAGTATTCATGTAAATCTGTGCCAATGGAAAAGTTCCTCCTTGTTTAGTATCTGTTTACAACAGTCTATGTTATGATCCACTTTAGAAGATTATAGCTTATTTTGAAAACCAAAAGTGGAGTCAAGTCAGATGGACCTAGATGGGGCAGCTTTTTGAGCATCTTTCCTGAACCAGGAAGTTTGCTTGAAAGGCCTTTGATAGTTTCAGATAGGGACACATGTCCTTCAGATGGTTTAGTCTCAGTGAACCTTCATGTGAACTGTGACACTGTATATATGTGACTCATACAACTTTAACATGTTTCTGATGTATTTTAATCATATTTGTTACTAAACAATGCAAATGCAGCTTTTATACTGAAAATACTGTTTATTTGTATTGCAATACGTTATAAATTTGTTATTTATATTCTTATAATGATCTTAATTTTTTAGCCTAGTGATAGTTATTTTTCTCTTCATCTGTGTATTTTCTGCTTACTTAAATATCATCACCAGCAACTGGAGTAGGAAATCAAGATGTGAGCCACAAACAAAACATTGCCTGAATTACAAATCACTTTATCATAGAATTGTATGTGATCCCTGATGCTATCTCTTTTCATTTTATTGTAAATTTCCACTTGCATCAAAACCTAATGATGGGGATAACTAAATAAAAACAAAACAGTGTACTGTTTTTCATATAAGAATTTCACAGAATTCATTTGCCTAGGCAGTGAAAAATATTACTTTATTAAAAAATAATTTTCGTGTGTCCATCCTGCATCCTGTCTGTTCATTGTCCTTCATTCCTTCCTCTTCTTCCTTCTTCTCCTTGATTTGATGAATCTAAAACCCTTGCTTTAGCTGCTCTGGGAAGTTCACAAAAACTCAAGAATGAGTGCAAAGATCCCAGGCTTTCTCCTCGTCAAGTTGTGTTGCCTATGGAAACTTATTGCCCTCAGTTCCCCTCTGTCCTGAGCTCTGGAGGTGACCAGGGCTGGAGCAGATGGCAAGAGTTGCTTCTATCCCTCCAAGACACTGTGAGTTGACCTGGTCTCCTAGGGCACACAGAAGGCTCTGCCTGCACCTGACCCTTCCTGTCAGCATAGCAGTAGAAAAGCATAAAGGACAAACTCCCTCAGAGACTGAAATAATGGATATTATATTTTTCACTTTTGAAAGATGTTAGGGACATGTGTAGTAAGAACAAAATGATTAAACTTCCATACCACCAAGTCCTTAGAGAAACTGGCTCAGCGTGCTAATGAAAGAACATCCGTTATGTGCTATCTAGACAAACCTGAACTTGGTCATGCATCCTTGGTGGGAGCAAATCCTGTAGCTTTTGAAGCCAGTAACACTGTGGTGCAAAGAGTAATTCCTTGCTTTGCTTCAATCTTGAAGGTTCTTTGGAACCTATTCCACAATAATAGGACATGTCTTCTTAGGACATGTGACCCTCTTGAGATTTAGAACAGGATTAGGCTAGGCTAGGCTGTGTTAACAGACTCCCAAATCTCAGGAGCTTTCAGAACCAGGAGAATTTTATTGTTTCACTGAGGTCAGGCATCCCACACAGCAGAGAGCCTGCTTCATGCAGGTTTTCCTGTGCATGACCCAGGTTAAGGGAGGCTCTGGCTGTGTAATGTGTGGCTTCTGAGGCAACCGTGTTCACTCCAACCCAGTCACTGTGGAGGTGAGAGCACAAGGAGTGCTCCAGGAGTGTGTCAGAGCTGGGACGAGTCCCTCTGTTCACAAGTTCTGGGAGAGGTCACACCCAAACTACAAGGGCACTGGCTGTGTTGTCATGTGCTTAAGAAAAAGGAGGATTGAGAGCCAGCATCTCTGCCATAGTGACTTCATCTTACAGGCCTTTGTAACCCTTGTGCCTGACGAAAGGTAAACTCCTGGGAATATTAGTGGTGTGAGTGTCATGTCACATGAGAGGGAAGAACACCTGCGGGCCCAGGGCTGTCTGTCTTCCTTCTGAACATTCCTATCATTGGTCTTCAAGATAGCAGAGTTTTCAGACTGTTAGTGCTGTGTGCTCATAGAATTCATGTTTGGAGAGATGGACATTAGTGAGTGTGGTAAGAACAGAAGAGTTAATAGATGCTGTGTAGTTTATAAGAAGGGAACCTTGTCCAGGCAGAGGGTTTGGATGGTATGTGTGACCAAGAGGGAAAGATTAAGGGTTTCTAAGGCAGAGATGGACTCAGAACCCCTCTGATGAACACAAGCAATCTTTAAGCAACAAATACTGAAAAACAGGATTAACATTTATCTCAATGGGAGGTTTCTTGATGTGCATTCAGAGTGGATTCTGGTCTCCATTTTCTTTTTTTAGGGAATGAAAGAGAAACAGTTATTAATATTTGTTTGAGTTTTCCTCCAATTTCTATATTTTTGATATCTAATCACAAAGCTAGTGGAGCTGATGGAATTCCAGTTGAGCTGTTTCAAATCCTGAAAGATGATGCTGTGAAAGTGCTCCACTCAATATGCCAGCAAATGTGGAAAACTCAGCANTTTTTTTTTTTTAATATTCTGGTGAAAGATGTACACAGTCTAATTTAATTTCTTTCTACTTGCAGCCTTTAGGTTTATTTTCAGTACTTACTGAATATAAAACTAAAGGAAAAAATATCAGCCACAAATAACTTAAAATTAGATTACCATTTCAATAGGATTTGATAGATTTTTCCTATAGGTAATATATTTAATCCAGAAGTCAAGTGCATGGAAATGATTTTGATTCAAAAAATGAAAGGAATTATCATGTCTCTCTATATTACAATATCAGTTATTTAGTTATAGAATATCAAAGTTAGGTAAAGTAAATAAAACTATTCACTTGAGAATGGGGGCAGTGCTTTCTATGTGAGAAGTGAGAGAGGAGTGCCTATTCACTGATTAGAGGGAAAGTTTGAAACCTTCAATTACTGTTTCCTTGATTTCTTCCTTTTATTATTCATCTCTTGGCAAATGACACTAGCTTGCTTAGAGATCTCATCCTGAAGCAACATATAGGCAGTCTATTTCTTTCTTGCCCTTTAAACTCTAAGTATGAATGGGATGAGAGGCTGGTTCATTCAGCTCACAGAGCCTGGCACTCATGTGTACACACCTGTAGCTCAACCTTGGCACAAGATCCCTGTTAGTCACAGTCCTCTCTGACTACAAGAAGAAATCCAAAATAACTACTGTGATAAAAAACAAGCAAGCTTTGGCCAGGCTGACACTGACATTGGAGAAAGCCAAATTTTGAGTCTTTTATGGCCCAAATCCTTGTTGATAGCTGTGATGTTTCTCCATGATTCAGGTATGTATAATTTGGGTAGATGATAAAACTGTCTTTTAAGGCAAATGCTTGGCACGTGACATTTTATTACCAAGTCCTTTAAGAGTGGAGCATGTTTTACAGAATGGCAAACATTAGAGAGCCCCAAAGAGTAGAAATGATAAGACACACCTGAAATTTTAGCATAAAACCTTAAATTGGCATGAAATAGGAAAAGGAAGGGGGTGACTGGTGCTTTTACTAATGTGCATCAGTAGTTTTGATATGTCCTTCCTCTCAGCGCTAAAGTGCTATTTCTGCCAGTATTATAAATGTGTGCCCACCCATCCTTTCAAATATAATATTTGGCGAAGTATTCATGTAAATCTGTGCCAATGGAAAAGTTCCTCCTTGTTTAGTATCTGTTTACAACAGTCTATGTTATGATCCACTTTAGAAGATTATAGCTTATTTTGAAAACCAAAAGTGGAGTCAAGTCAGATGGACCTAGATGGGGCAGCTTTTTGAGCATCTTTCCTGAACCAGGAAGTTTGCTTGAAAGGCCTTTGATAGTTTCAGATAGGGACACATGTCCTTCAGATGGTTTAGTCTCAGTGAACCTTCATGTGAACTGTGACACTGTATATATGTGACTCATACAACTTTAACATGTTTCTGATGTATTTTAATCATATTTGTTACTAAACAATGCAAATGCAGCTTTTATACTGAAAATACTGTTTATTTGTATTGCAATACGTTATAAATTTGTTATTTATATTCTTATAATGATCTTAATTTTTTAGCCTAGTGATAGTTATTTTTCTCTTCATCTGTGTATTTTCTGCTTACTTAAATATCATCACCAGCAACTGGAGTAGGAAATCAAGATGTGAGCCACAAACAAAACATTGCCTGAATTACAAATCACTTTATCATAGAATTGTATGTGATCCCTGATGCTATCTCTTTTCATTTTATTGTAAATTTCCACTTGCATCAAAACCTAATGATGGGGATAACTAAATAAAAACAAAACAGTGTACTGTTTTTCATATAAGAATTTCACAGAATTCATTTGCCTAGGCAGTGAAAAATATTACTTTATTAAAAAATAATTTTCGTGTGTCCATCCTGCATCCTGTCTGTTCATTGTCCTTCATTCCTTCCTCTTCTTCCTTCTTCTCCTTGATTTGATGAATCTAAAACCCTTGCTTTAGCTGCTCTGGGAAGTTCACAAAAACTCAAGAATGAGTGCAAAGATCCCAGGCTTTCTCCTCGTCAAGTTGTGTTGCCTATGGAAACTTATTGCCCTCAGTTCCCCTCTGTCCTGAGCTCTGGAGGTGACCAGGGCTGGAGCAGATGGCAAGAGTTGCTTCTATCCCTCCAAGACACTGTGAGTTGACCTGGTCTCCTAGGGCACACAGAAGGCTCTGCCTGCACCTGACCCTTCCTGTCAGCATAGCAGTAGAAAAGCATAAAGGACAAACTCCCTCAGAGACTGAAATAATGGATATTATATTTTTCACTTTTGAAAGATGTTAGGGACATGTGTAGTAAGAACAAAATGATTAAACTTCCATACCACCAAGTCCTTAGAGAAACTGGCTCAGCGTGCTAATGAAAGAACATCCGTTATGTGCTATCTAGACAAACCTGAACTTGGTCATGCATCCTTGGTGGGAGCAAATCCTGTAGCTTTTGAAGCCAGTAACACTGTGGTGCAAAGAGTAATTCCTTGCTTTGCTTCAATCTTGAAGGTTCTTTGGAACCTATTCCACAATAATAGGACATGTCTTCTTAGGACATGTGACCCTCTTGAGATTTAGAACAGGATTAGGCTAGGCTAGGCTGTGTTAACAGACTCCCAAATCTCAGGAGCTTTCAGAACCAGGAGAATTTTATTGTTTCACTGAGGTCAGGCATCCCACACAGCAGAGAGCCTGCTTCATGCAGGTTTTCCTGTGCATGACCCAGGTTAAGGGAGGCTCTGGCTGTGTAATGTGTGGCTTCTGAGGCAACCGTGTTCACTCCAACCCAGTCACTGTGGAGGTGAGAGCACAAGGAGTGCTCCAGGAGTGTGTCAGAGCTGGGACGAGTCCCTCTGTTCACAAGTTCTGGGAGAGGTCACACCCAAACTACAAGGGCACTGGCTGTGTTGTCATGTGCTTAAGAAAAAGGAGGATTGAGAGCCAGCATCTCTGCCATAGTGACTTCATCTTACAGGCCTTTGTAACCCTTGTGCCTGACGAAAGGTAAACTCCTGGGAATATTAGTGGTGTGAGTGTCATGTCACATGAGAGGGAAGAACACCTGCGGGCCCAGGGCTGTCTGTCTTCCTTCTGAACATTCCTATCATTGGTCTTCAAGATAGCAGAGTTTTCAGACTGTTAGTGCTGTGTGCTCATAGAATTCATGTTTGGAGAGATGGACATTAGTGAGTGTGGTAAGAACAGAAGAGTTAATAGATGCTGTGTAGTTTATAAGAAGGGAACCTTGTCCAGGCAGAGGGTTTGGATGGTATGTGTGACCAAGAGGGAAAGATTAAGGGTTTCTAAGGCAGAGATGGACTCAGAACCCCTCTGATGAACACAAGCAATCTTTAAGCAACAAATACTGAAAAACAGGATTAACATTTATCTCAATGGGAGGTTTCTTGATGTGCATTCAGAGTGGATTCTGGTCTCCATTTTCTTTTTTTAGGGAATGAAAGAGAAACAGTTATTAATATTTGTTTGAGTTTTCCTCCAATTTCTATATTTTTGATATCTAATCACAAAGCTAGTGGAGCTGATGGAATTCCAGTTGAGCTGTTTCAAATCCTGAAAGATGATGCTGTGAAAGTGCTCCACTCAATATGCCAGCAAATGTGGAAAACTCAGCAGTGGCCACAGGACTGGGAAAGGTCAGTTTCATTCCAATTCCAAAGAAAGGCAATGCCAAAGAATGCTCACAATTGCACTCATATCACATGCTAGTAAAGTAATGCTCAAAATTCTCCAAGACAGGCTTCAGCAATACATGAACTGTGAACTTCCTGATGTTCAAGCTGGTTTTAGAAATGGCAGAGGAACCAGAGATCAAATTGGCAACATCTGCTGGATCATGGAAAAAGCAAGAGAGTTCCAGAAAAACATCTATTTCTACTTTATTGACTATGCCAAAGCCTTTGATTGTGTGGATCACAATAAACTGTGGAAAATTCTGAAAGAGATGGGAATACCAGACCTTCTGACCTGCCTCTTGAGAAATTTGTATGCAGGTCAGGAAGCAGCAGTTAGAACTGGACATGGAACAACAGACTGGTTCCAAATAGGAGTATGTCNAAAAAAAAAAAAGAGCTGGAAGATGAACACTGCTTTATAGCTATTTATAAACACCCTATTCCAACCATTCATGGGCCTACGTACTTCAGAATCGTTCAATGAAACATCAGCTGTTCTCTTTTTCTTAACTAAGATGAATGTATTTGTATCTAGCAACCAAAAGTGCCAACATAACAGCTTTATTTACATCCCTTGCACATGGCAAAAAACAGCTATAGCAGCCTAAAAAATTCCCAATCCAAAGGTTGCCCAGGAAGCAATTAGAGTCTGTGATTCTCAATTGTAAGAGCTTGAGAGAGAGAATCTGGTTTCTAGGATCAAGGGACTATCGGCAGGTAGGTGGTTTGTAGGACCCACTATTCAAGCATCATGATTATGGAAGAAGATGTGGGAACTCTCCACAATAAAGGCTAAAGAGATAAGGGGGAAAATGTCACCTCTTTACAGGAGGCAATGGCTACTATCACTTTGTAGCAAGTGACCTCAGTCATATAAAAGAAACAGTGTAGGGAATATGAAGGTAATGAAGAATACAAGCTTGAGTAAATAAATTGATGATAGGTTGACTTTGGGAAGAAGCTGCTTGAACAAAATAATCATGAAAATGGAGGCATGATTAAACAAGTTCATATAAGCGCCCTGTCTTTAAAGATGGATTTAGCTATAATGATTGAACTTAATCCTTGACTAAGCATGTGAGCACGTGTGTCTTTGCCTTTAGGAATCCTACATTAGCTGTAGGCACTTAGTATCAGTTGCCAGTTGCCTGGTGAGAATCTTCCCTGCAGACACCAGCGTCTTTAAGCCAGGGGAAAGGCCAGTGAGCACCACCAAGCGCGCAGACTCAAACCGCACTCTGCACTCCATCCTGCTGTGACCCTATTTCTAGATGCTCAGCCCAAATTTCATCCAGTTATTCCACGTCTCAATCCTAAACCTGAGCTTTCCTGGCCATCTCCTACTAGATCCTCTAACAAGGCTGCAGTTGACACCTGGTTCACCTTTTAGATGTCTCATTCTTGATCCACATCCATCTTGACCTTCAGGATTCATGTGCCAGTGTGTTTGCTCATTCTCAACGTTGATGACCCCCAGGTATTTGACATAATGCCCTAACTCTGATTCTTGTGCTGTCTTCCTATTCATGACAATCACATGTCCTTTTTAATGGAAAAGGTACATTTGGCATAATCTCTCACTACCCTTCAAACTGGGCTGCTCTTAAATTAGTGTCTTAAACATGGATTTCTAATTTTTCAAGCCATAAGCCACGGTGCTTGACCAAGCAGAGAAACCTATTGCTTTTTTGTCTCAATAAAGATGCACCAAAATTACCCAGGTTATTAGGAGAAAATTACAGTTCATTAGTTTTAAGTAAACATTATTGAGAATTTGGCATATGTCAATAAAGCAGAAATAGATGTTTTTCTGGAACTCTCTTGCTTTTTCCACGAACCAGCAGATGTTGGCAATTTGATCTCTGGTTCTTCTGCCTTTTCTAAAACCAACTTGAATACCTGGAAGTTCACTGCTCATGTATTGCGGAAGCCTGGCTTGGAGAATTTTGAGCATTACTTTACTAGCGTGTGAGATGAGTACAATTGTGCAGTACTTTGAGCATTCTTTGGCATTTCCTTTCTTTGGGATTGGAATGAAAGCTGACTTTTTCCAGTCCTGTGGCGGCTGCTGAGTTTTCCAAATTTGCTGGTATATTGAGTGCAGCACTTTCACAGCATCATCTTTCAGGATTTGAAATAGCTCAACTGGAATTCCATCACCTCCACTAGCTTTGTTCATAGTGATGCTTTCTAAGGCCCACTTCACTTTACATTCCAGGATGTCTGGCTCTAGGTGAGTGATCACACCACCGTGATTATCTTGGTCGTGAAGATCTTTTTTGTACAGTTCTTCTGTGTATTCTTGCCACCTCTTCTTAATATCTTCTGCTTCTGTTANTGAGTGCAATTGTGCAGTGGTTTGAGCATTCTTTGGCATTGTCTTTCTTTGGGATTGGAATGAAAACTGACCTTTCCCAGTCCTGTGGCCACTGCTGAGTTTTCCACAGTTGCTGGCATATTGAGTGCAGCACTTTCACAGCATCATCTTTCAGGTTTTGAAATAGCTCAACTAGAATTCTATCACCTCCACTAGCTTTGTTCGTAGTGATGCTTTCTAAGGCCCACTTGACTTCACATTCCAGGATGTCTGGCTCTAGGTGAGTGATCACACCATCATGGCTATCTGGGTCATGAAGCTCTTTTTTGTAGTTTTTTGTACTCTCGGCACCTCTTCATAATATCTTCTGCTTCTGTTAGGTCCATATCATTTCCGTCTTTTATTGAGTCCTTCTTTGCATGCAATGCTCCCTTGGTATCTCTAATTTTCTTGAAGAGATCTCTAGTCTTTCCCATTCTGTTATTTTCCTCTATTTCTTTGCATTGATCGCTGAGGAAGGCTTTCTTATCTCTTCTTGCTATTCTTTGGAACTCTGCATTCAGATGCTTATATCTTTCCTTTTCTCCTTTATTTTTTGCTTCTCTTCTTTTCCAGCTATTTGTAAGGCCTCCTCAGACATTCATTTTAGAAGAAAAAATTCACAGGGCTCAAAAATCATGGAGTAAATAAACATGGCCTGGTACTGGGTCTGCCCTAGTAGGGGAGGTCGTTGAGGGGGTAATGTTAGTGTTGGAAGCTGTGGCCTGAGGTTACCAGAGGGTGTGTGGTTTTTTGACCACATAGCTGTAGGATACAAGGTCTTGACTATACCAAGATGGGAAGCTGGAACCAAAACTATAAAATTCCCAATTATATACTCAGTGAAACAAAAAATCTACTGACTATCACATGGGGAAGGTTTATCTGTCTTGGCCTGATCTCTGTGTTGAAAACAGTATTCTTCCTTGGGAAATCATAACCACAGGCCTGACTTTTACAAATCTAAGTTTGAACTTACATAAGCTTCATAGTCTCAAAAGGCCCCAAATCAAAAAATTCTCATAAAAATGTGAATGGGGCAGGAGGGTATACTAGTGAAAGGAAGCACAAAACTAAGTACTCATGAAAACATTGTTGACTGGCCTAAAAATTCCCATAAAGAAAGCCCACTTAAAGATTAATTCACAATTCAAAATTACAAAATACATAAGGAAACTGTTCATCAGACAGCAGGATTATATTTGCCCTAATCCTGAGATAATATTAGATAAAAACTGTAAACTTTTAAAACACAAAAGAAGAGGGCACTTTTCCCCCCCTTAGAATAATGTATTTTAGGTTCATCCATGCTGCATGTATCAGCAGTTCAATCCTTTTTATTGGTATGCAGCATTTCATTTTATGAATATATAACACATTATTTATTCTTCTGTTAACAGACATGTAGTGTATTTCCAGTTCTTGGCTGGCCCATGTTATCTTCTGATTATGATATATTCCTGAATTACTTTACTACTATAGTAATCTTTGGTAGAAACATTGGAATGAATGCCAGAAATATATTCCTCAGGATTTTTCAAGAGTTGTTCTTATGTCCCCAAAAAGCAATGTATAATGTATCTCACCCCTGCAAGAAGGAAGCAGATGCTTGAGAAAACAGATACTGGAGCAGGTATTCCTGGTGTGAATGCCAGGTCTACCATTTGCCATGATTTGAACTTGAGCAAATTATCTAACTTCACTGTGCTTCATCTTTACAGTGGGTATATTAAGGGACATCCACATATATTAATGACATTATAGACAATTCTAACCAACCTTCCTAATAAGGACAACTAGAAAAGCTGCTTTATACATGTGAAAGTTCTAATTGCTTCATTGTATCCTACTTTTTGCGATCCCATGGACTGTAGCCTGTCAGGATACTCTGTTCATGGAATTCTTCGGGCAAGAGTAATGGAGTAGGGTAGCCATTCTCTTCTTCAGTTCAGTTCAGTCGCTCAGTTGTATCCAACTCTTTGAGACCCCGTGGACTGCAGCACACCAGGCTTCCCTGTCCATCACTGACTCCCAGAGCTTGCTCAAACTCATGTCCATCAAGTTGGTGATGCCATCCAACCATCTCATCCTCTGTCGTCCCCTTTTCNTCATATCCAACTCTTTGAGACCCCGTGGACTGCAGCACACCAGGCTTCCCTGTCCATCACTGACTCCCAGAGCTTGCTCAAACTCATGTCCATCAAGTTGGTGATGCCATCCAACCATCTCATCCTCTGTCGTCCCCTTTTCCTCCTGCCTTAAATCTTTCCCAGCATCAGGGTCTTTTCCAGTGAGTCAGTTCTTCACATCAGCTGGCCAAAGTATTGGAACTTAAGCTTCAGCATCAGTCCTTCCAGTGAATATTCCCTTCCCATATGTATATAAATGTTAAGATAGTAAGATACATTTTTACATACATGTACACACATCTTACCTAAAAGGATCAGAGTTTATAAGATGAGGAAGGATCTAGAGGAGACAGAAAAGTCAGGAATGTGATTTGGTGTTAGAGGCAGTTTTCTACTGAGGACATTTGCTCTTTCTAGAAGAGGAGATGGTGAGTGTATTGAGAAGCTGAGTGATCTTTCTGAGAGCTTTGTCTCTCTGAGGAGTCAGAGACTAGCTAGGACAGGATGGCCTGTGAAACCCCCTGGTTTGGGCTGGATCTCTGAAAAGACTCACAATAGAAATGAAGATGAACTAGAAGTAGGCACAGCCTTGGTTTATCCAGTTCCTTAAAACAGAATGCCATGACCTAGAAGCAAATGCATATTCTGGGAGGAAGAAATTGGTAATGACCGAGTTCTTAAGTTGAGTGGTGGACTCTCTTGCATTTTTCACTTTGCTGTGAGGTAGGATTCCATGATCTAAATAAATCCTGGGGCTCATAAAGCCCTGTCTCTGTGGATTATTGCATTCAAAGGACCAATATCTAGCAATCAAAAGTAAACTCTGATTTCCTTATATTCCTTTCCTTTTCTGCCTCTTTTAGTCTCAGAGTGATCAATTCCCTCCCCCAAGCCAGCACTATTCCCTCCTTTTACTCTCTAGTCTATCCCTGGATAATTCTCTCTAGTATCCCCAAAGAGTGAGCATTAATCAATCTCACTCCACCTCCATTTTCCTGTCACCTACCACCTCTTCATTCTTAACCTTTCTGGAGAAAGACCCTTTCTCTACAGATCCTTTCTAATAGAGTAACCCATCTCAGCTCCTAAGTTCCTTTCACTGTACAATTAGGCCAATTAGTCTAGGAAAGTTGTAAATACCAAAATGACATTGCCAGAATTTTGCTTGATTGAGAGGGGACGTGGGAGAGAGCCTATGAAAGGACATTTGTCAAAAGAAACTGTGCTGGTTACACTTTCCATCTGTTGCCCCCAACTTCCCTAGATAATTCCAGGAAGATCAAAACCCCTGCCAGGGATCTCTGTCAGGAGACACTATCAAACTCAGCAGCTTCTGTCAACATTCATCACTGGAGGCAGTGCATGGAGAACTTGCTAATGGAATTTCTTTAGAAACATATCAGGTTGAGTAACTAATCCCCCTGCCTTCCCAGAGAATCTCAAACCCTCTGTTCCAATCTCCATGCTTCAAATAAGGAAATATCATTCATCTGACAAACCTCCTTGAGGTAGAGGCTGCACTGCATGCCCCTCTTCTCCGTGGCAGATGGGGACAGAGGCCACACCCATCTTCCAGGTTCAACCACACAGGTGGAGGGTAAGCTTTGCATGGACTCACCCCTGCTGGCTTCTTTTCAGTCTCCGCCTGTCAAAAACTACTGCACTGGAAGCATATTAGTGCCCAACCTGTGAGAAGAGCTGTCCTTTGGGGGCCTGATTGGGATTTGAGCCCTATTTAGTTTTCATTCCAATCACAAAGAAAGGCAATGCCAAAGAATGCTCGAACTACTGCACAATTGCACTCATCTCACATGCTAGTAAAGTAATGCTCAAAATTCTACAAGCCAGGCTTCAGCAATACGTGAACCGTGAACTCCCTGATGTTCAAGTTGGCTTTAGAAATGGCAGAGGAACCAGAGATCAAATTGGCAACATCTGCTGGATCATGGAAAAAGCAAGAGAGTTCCAGAAAAACATCTATTTCTGCTTTCTTGACTATGCCAAAGCCTTTGACTGTGTGGATCACAATAAACTGTGGGAAATTCTGAGAGAGATGGGAATACCAGACCACCTAACCAGCCTCTTGAGAAATCTGTATGCAAGTCAGGAAGCAACAGTTAGAATTGGACATGGAACAACAGACTGGTTCCAAATCGGGAAAGGAGTACATCAAGGCTGTATACTGTCACCCTGCTTATTTAATTTCTATGCAGAGTACATCATGAGAGACGCTGGACTGGAAGAAACACAAGC
>SJYV01050598.1:711005-767019 GCA_006410875.1 Neotragus pygmaeus | reverse complement strand
GTGAAAAGTGGAGAGTGAAAAAGTTGGCTTAAAGGTCAACATTCAGAAAACAAAGATCACAGCATCTGGTTCCATTACTTCATGGCAAATAGATGGGGAAACAGTGGAAACAGTGGCTGACTTTATTTTGGGGGGCTCTAAAATCACTGCAGATGGTGATTGCAGCCATGAAATTAAAAGATGCTTACTCCTTCAAAGCAAAGTTATACCAACCTAGACAGTATATTAAAAAGCAGAGACATTACTTTGTCAACAAAGGTTGACAACAAAATGGTTTTTCCAGTGGTCATGTATGGATATGAGAGTTGGACTATAAAGAAAGCTAAGCACTGAAGAATTGCTGCCTTTGGAGACTCTTGAGAGTCCCTTGGACTGCAAGGAAATCCAACCAGTCCATCCTAAATGAGATCAGTCTTGGGTGTTCATTGGAAGGACTGATGTTGAAGCTGAAACTCCAATATTTTGGCCACCTGATGCGGAGAGCTGACTCATTTGAAAAGACCCTGATGCTGGGAAAGACTGGGGCAGGAGGAGAAGGGGATAACAGAGGATGAGATGGCTGAATGGCATCACTGACTCAATGGTTGTGAGTTTGGTGATGGACAGGGAGGCCTGGTGTGGTATGGTTCATGGAGTTGCAAAGAGTTGGACACGACTGAGCGGCTGAAATGAACTGAACTGAACTGAGATTTCAATGAGAGGGAGTATCCCTTCTATAACTTTCAGTTCCCCTATTCTCCTCCAGGCCTATGGCATGAGCCCCACTAGGTGATCCTACAGGCTGTTAATATGCATTCTTTATCCTACTCAGCCTAGGTCTCCTTCACCAGTAGTGAGAATTCATGAGGTTCTTGCTTCAAGATTAAAATCAGCAGATTGTGGCTCCCTCACATAATTGCTTCAACCAGGAGGTTTGCCAAGTTTCATTCCATCATCCCTGGCAGATGGGCCACCTTCCTTGGGCATGCTTTCTGTCACTTGTCGGCACAGCCTCTCAAGACCATTCAAAATATTAATTGCAGCTTTTATAGCTTTGACTTCCTAAGTCAGCCCTGGTGTCAGATGTCACATGCTATAGCATCTCACTATTTCTGTGTCTGCATATTTGTATCATTTTAGTAGAATGATCAAATTACAACTCATTGTTTTTTATTTGACCCTTCCTTGGCATGGTATTTCCCACAGATTTCCCAAGTTTCTGGGAGCAATTATTTTGTTCCAGTTGTTCCAAAGTCTGAAGTTGAATTCTGCAGCAGCAGCCAGATCCCCCAGAATAAATCTGTTCACCACCAGTGAGTAGGGCAGCAGCTTTCATCTGCTTCAAGTGGGACTGACATAGGCCTTCTTCTCTATTGTGAAAGGAATATAATTTCCTGAAAAGTTAGATGGTCATTGATGTTGTCTTTAAACTAATGTTCACTTTGTAATTTCACAGAGAAGCTTTTCTTTTAAAGACAATCTTGATTTAACTCATTATATTTGCTTCATAAATCTGATTTCTAAATTGGAACTGCTTTTCCTTCTTCCCCTTCCTTACAATTTCCATTTCAGCAAAGCCTCGACCACTTTGCTCTGGCTTTATAGAATTATTTCAAGAATCTGCTCCTTAGGTCTCACTTTATTTCATTGTTCCAAGAGTCTGACCTCTGTATCAAAATGTACTGTTGATTCAGGTGATGTGTTGTTATTCTGTTGTTACTCACTCAGTTGTGTACAAGTCTTTGCCACCCCAAGGACTTTAACCTGCCAGACTCCTCTGTCCATGGGATTTCCAAGGCAAGAATATGGGAGTGAGTTACCTTTTCCTTCTCCAGGGGATCTTCCTGACCCAGGGATAGAATCCTGTGTCTCCTACTTGGCAGTTGGATTCTTTACCATCTGAGCCACCAGGGAAGCCACAGCTCAATCTAGGAACCAGAAATGTAAATGATTAACTTTATCTCTGGAAAAGTACTAGCTCAGTTTAGTCGGTTAGTTGTGTCAAACTTTTTGTGACCCTATAGAATGCAGCATGCCAGACTTCCCTGTCCATCACCAACTCCCAGATTTTGCTCAAGTTCATGTTCACTGAGTCAGTGTTGTCATCCAACCATCTCATCCTCTGTCATCCCCTTCTCCTCCTGTCTTCAGTCTTTCCCAGCATCAGGGTCTTTTCCAACTAGTCAGTTCTTCACATTGGGTGGCTAAACTAGTGGAGCTTTAGCTTCAGCATCAGTCCTGCTAATGAATATTCAGGACTGATTTCCTTTAGGATGGATTCGTTGGATCTCCTTGCTGTCCAAAGGACTCTCAACAGTCTTCTCCAACACCACAGTTCAAAAGCATCAATTCCTCAGTGCTCAGCTTTCTTTATAGTCCAACTCCCACATTCACACATGACTACTGGAAAAAACCATAGTTTTGACTAGATGGACCTTTGTGGGCAAAGTAATGTCTCTACTTTTTAATGTGCTGTCTAGGTTTGCCCATAGCTCTTCTTCCAAGGAGCAAGCATAATTTAATTCCATGGCTACAGTCACTATCTGCAGTGATTTTGGAGTCCAAGAAAATAAAGTCTGTCACTGTTTCCATTGTTTCCCCATCTATTTGCCATGAAGTGATGGGATGGGAGGCCACGATCTTAGTTTTTTGAGTGTTGAGTTTCAAGCCAGCTTTTTTACTCTCCTCTTTCACTTTCATCAAGAGACTTTTTAGTTCCTCTTCACTTTCTGCCATAAGGGTGGTGTCATCTGCATATCTGAGGTTATTGATATTTCTTTTGGCAATCCTGACTTCAGCTTGTGCTTTATCCAGCCTGGCATTTCGCATGATGTTCTCTGCATATAAGTTAATAAGCACAGTGACAATATACAACCTTGACGTACTTCTTTTCCAGTTTGGGATCAGTCTTGTTCCATGTCCAGTTCTAACTCTTGCTCCTTGGTCAGCATACAGATTTCTCAGGAGGGAGGTAAGGTGGTGTGTTATTCCCATCTCTATAAGAATTTTCCACAGTTTGTTGTGATCCACATAGTCAAAGGGTTTGGCATAGTCAATAAATCAGAAGTAAATATTTTTCTGGAACTCTCTTGTTTTTTTCAGTGATCCAGTGGATGTTGGCAATTTGATCTCTGGTTCCTCTGCCTCTTCTAAATCCAGCTTGAACATCTGCAAGTTCACAGTTCACATCCTGTTGGAGCCTGGCATGCAGAATTTTGAGCATTACTTTGCTACCTTGTGAAATGAGTGCAATTGTGTGGTAGTTTGAATATTCTTTGGCATTGCCTTTCTTTGGGGTTGGAATGAAAACTTACCTTTTCCAGTCCTGTGGCCACTGCTGAGTTTTCCAAATTTGCTGCAATATTGAATGCAGGACTTTAACAGCATCATCTTTTAGGATTGGAAATTGCTCAACTGGAATTCCATCACCTCCACTAGCTTTGTTCATGTGATGCTTCCTAAGGTCCACTCGGCTTCACATTCCAGGATATCTGGCTCTAGGTGAGTGATCACATCATGATTGTTATCTAATTGAGATCTTTTTTGTATAGTTATCTGGGTCATTGAGATCTTTTTTGTATAGTTCTTCTGTGTGTTCTTGCCATCTCTTTTTGATATCTTCTGCTTCTGTTAGGTCCATACCATTTCTGTCCTTATTGTTCCCATCTTTGCCTGAAATATTCCCTTGGTATCTCTAATTTTCTTGAAGAGTTCTCTAGTCTTTCCCATTCTATTGTTTTTCTCTATTTCTTTCACTGACCACTTAGGAAGGCTTTCTTATGTCTCCTTTATATTCTTTGGAATTCTGAGTTCAAATGGGTATATCTTTTCTTTTCTCCTTTGCCTTTAGCTTCTCTTATTTTCTCATTTGTAAGGCCTCCTTAGACAACCATTTTGCCTACTTGGATTTATTTTTCTTGGGGATATTCTTAACCACCACTTCCTGTACAATGTCCTGAATGTCTGTTCACAGTTCTTCAGGTACTCTGTCTATCAAATCTAATCCCTTGAATCTATTTGTCACTTCCACTATGTAATTTTAAGGAATTTGATTTAGGTTATAACTGAATGATCTAGTGGTTTTCCCTGCTTCTTTAAATTTAACTCTGAATTTTGCAATAAGGAGTTCATGATCTGAGCCCCAGTCAACTGCCAGTCTTGTTTTTGCTGACTGTATAGAGCTTCTCCATCTTTGGCTGCAAAGAATATAATCAGTCTGATTTTGGTACTGACCATCTGGTGATGTCCATGTGCTGAGAGAATGTTTGCTATGACCAGTGCAATCTCTTGGCAAAACTCTGTTAGCCTTGGCCCTGATTCATTTTGTACTCCCAGGCCAATCTTGCCTATTATTCTGGGTATCTCTTGACTTACTACTTTTGCTTTCCAGTCCGCTATGTTGAAAAGGACATCTTTTTTTTTTTTTTTTATGTTTATTCTAGAAGGTCTAAAAGAAAATACTAAGTACTAAGGAGAGTTCAATTCATTCCACGGTAACATTTCTCCAAAGCTCCACCTCCTGTCTTTTCTTCTTCTACCCTCTCATATATAGGTACATGGGCTACCCTTCAACCTCCACCTCATTTTCATGGTCCCTTCTTTTCCATACAAATATTACCCTAGACTCTTTATGCATAAGCTCTTGATTTCCCCCTCTTTCTTTCTTGTCCCATTTCCCCCTGCTTTTATAAACAAACCTCATCTTTTTCTTTTAAAAACTTTTTATCTTGAAATTTTTTTTGCCCCCTCTATGACTGCTCTGAATAATAAAGTCTATGGGGTAGAAGTAGGACAAAGGAAGAAATGAGAGACAGCTATGCTATTGCCTTCTCAGGGAAAACATCAAATACTCATAAATTAGTATATCATCCCTGTCACATTACAAAGAAATGACAATAAATTCATCCAATAAAATTTGTTGCTTCTTTGGATCATGTTTTTTGGCTATCATCTCTCTCCCTGTTTCTCTTTTGTCTCTGTCAATACTTTGTGTCTTTAGCCTAAAATTAAAAACAAAACAATTATTCTTCTTTCACCAACATTACTTATAGGAAATTTCATAGCTGAGTGAAAGATGTTACAGTGAGTTCCCAAGTTAGTGATATTAATTCCAGTCAGTGTTTCCTGTTTGCTTGGAAGTAAATGAGCCTTGTGAAAAAGAAAATCTCATACCTGCTGCTCAGCTAGGAAGAATTTTCCTTTTCCTTCCTTCCACAGCACCACTATAAGTTCCCAACAAAACATGTGCAATGGCTGATAATGTTTGTTTGCTTTTCCATATGGAATTTAATTTTATATGCAAAACTCTCTTCAGAGGGTTATATTTCTCTTAGCACTATACCTTTGGCAACTCAAGAACACAGTTTGTCCATTAAAAAAGCATCATTAATTAGTTCTTTTTGGAAAAATAGCTAATACAATTAAGAAGTTAGAATTTATCATGAAAGTTTTCAAAAATATGGGCAGATTTTTCAGAAAAACTACTCACCTAGTTCAGGTAAAATTTAGTAGACTCTTGATGTAACTCAATGAACCCAGAAAGATGGGAATTTCTGGTAAAAGTTTCTAAAACATACATTGTTGCATCATTGGAAAAAAGGAAAACACTCAGACCAAAATACTGAGATACGTTTCAATTTACAGTAACAGTCATGAAATAATAATTTGTGAAGCCTTCTCAAATCTGATTCCTGAACCAACTCTTCTTGGAAACAAACTTAAGTAGAAGATTCACAGATATATTACATATGTAGGATAAGGATTTTAAAATCCTCAAAATTGTTCTCATAATTTACCTTTAGATTTGAAACTATTATCTTTTTAAGGATGAAAAATTAATATTTTGAGCTTTTCTGTTATAAAATCCAATTATATTTTACTCTTACAACTTTCTGCAAGTTGAATACCTATCGTGGATACTGTCTTGAAAATATGTTTTGTGTAAATTCTCAGAGTACCTTGAGAGGTTTTAGTTAGATGGCTATACATCCCATTGTTCTGTAGAACCAGTCTGTATGGTGGTATAAGTATTATTTTCAGAATTATAAACTTCAGTTTTTAGCTTGATACAGTTTCTAGCCTGACTCAGTTTCTAGCCTACTTGTATGATGCTGTGCCAATGATTTAACAATTCTAGGGGAGAATCCAGACTGTCTGCACAATTTATTGTCTATATTAACATTATAGTATTATTCCGTTGTTTCATCAATTTAACTTTACCTAGAAATACTTGCCCAGAACTTTTAAAACTTACATGTAACTTTAAAATAGGTTATTTCCAGAAACATTCTAAGAACTCCATCACACTTGTCACTGCTAAGTTGCTTTAGTCGTGTCTGACTCTGTGCGAACCCACCAGGCTCCGCCGTCCCTGGGATTCTCCCAGCAAGAACACTGGAGTGGGTTGCCATTTCCTTCTCCAATGCATTAAAGTGAAAAGTGAAAGTGAAGACACTGAGTCTCATCCAACTCTCAGCGACCCCATGGACTGCAGTCTACCAGGCTCCTCCATCCATGGGAATTTCCAGGCAAGAGTACTGGAGTGGGGTGCCATTGCCTTCTCTGACACTTGTCTCTAGAGGGTATCAAATGTAGTTTACAAGTCTTTTTGGCTTACTGTGTTTACTGATCCTAAACTCTTGTTTCCTGATTCTTAGCTAGTCCTAACCAAGTCTTCCCTCTTTTGTGGAAAAAACAAAACAAAAAAGCAAACGAAAAACTTTAAAGGAGATTTTCAAATTTCAACCAATACCACAATTTTGTGTCTCCCTTTCCAGATGTTTTTGTACTGGGTGAGGCAGTCCTTGCCTCTCTGCCTGACCACAGTGGGTGATAACCTCAGCTTTGTCTTAACAATAGGTTGTTTTAGGGATGCTCTGGAGAGCCAGCACTGGACATGAGATTGTTGTACTATATCACAGGTTCTCAACTATGGCTTTAAATATTATGGATAATATTATGGATAATAATCTAGAACACCACCCTGGATCAATTTTCAGAATCTTTGCATGAGGTAGGTTGCAAGGGGGCGCAATAGACTGGTTCCAAATAGGAAAAGGAGTATGTCAAGGCTGTATATTGTCACCCTACTTATTTAACTTCTATGCAGAGTATATCATGAGAAACGCTGGACTGGAAGAAACACAAGCTGGAATCAAGATTGTTGACAGAAATATCAATAACCTCAGATATGCAGATGACATCACCCTTATGGCAGAAAGTGAAGAGGAACTAAAAAGCCTCTTGATGAAACTGAAAGAGGAAAGTGAAAAAGTTGGATTAAAGCTCAACACTCAGAAAACGAAGATGATGGCATCCAGTCCCATCACTTCATGGGAAATAGATGAGGAAACAGTGGAAACAGTGTCAGACTTTATGTTTTGGGGCTCCAAAATCACTGCAGATGGTGACTGCAGCCATGAAATTAAAAGACACTTACTNAAAAAAAAAAAACAACCCTACTTTAGAGCATTAAACTACAGGAAGTAAAAGTTCCATTTCTAGCAGCCATTAAAATCCAGAATGTTTCAATCTAAGAACTACTGAAACTCAGAATTATCTGGAGAAGTCCAGATAAAAGTAAAAGCACTGTTCATAACAGTAAATTAATGCTGTTAAAAGCAGGTTATTTAGAAAGCTGTTTGAAAAAGCTATAGTAGGACTTTAGTAGATCCTTGAGAAATAAAAAAGATTATATGAATGAATCTTCCCTTATTTATTCAGATAGTACTACCCTCAACAATTATATCATTAGCAAGCCCCATTAAGTGATTCCAGCTACCTAGCAGGCATGCATTCTGAATTACTTCTCTACCTGATTCTAAATTATTTCTCTACCCATAAGGAAATTATTATCACCATTGGGTCAACAGAAGGAGATCAAAGCAAAATGGACTTCTCTTATCATACTGCCACTTACAAGTGAAAGAATTCAGGGCAGTAAAAACTTCTCATAAAGCTTTACTCCAACAATGTTCTATCAGTGGAGGGCATTTCCTTTATATCTAATAATCAATCTTTAAAAAAAAAAAAGACATACTTTATGGATTCAAACCGACTACTGAAACTAAATATGAATCTCCTTAATTTACCAAAATTTGAAGGCTACAGAAAGCTTTAGATGTGAAAAATAATATATTTGATGTTTCTAAAAAAGTAAAGTAGAAAATCTTGACCTTGTCAACAAAATCTCAGCTTAAATGACAGCCTCTTAGCCATTCTATATCACATGAGCCTAGGTTAACTCTGCAAAGCACTTTGTTTGGCTGACAACTCACTCATTAGGTAATTTAATGTAAGTGCCCTTAGTAGGGGCCTGGTGTGTTTAGTTCACTTCTCTGGTACACAGGAGGCATATTATAAATAAATGTGTGAAATGAATGATTACATAAAATCATCTTATAAATTAATGATTTAACTGAACTATTTATAATCAGTCCTTTTATGAAACAGTGATTCCTTTGTAAATAATGAGTTCTTATGTTTCTTTCAAGGCAAAAAAGAAAGAAAAGTGAAGTCGCTCAGTTGTGTCCAACTCTTTGGGATCCCGCGGACTGTAGCTTACCAGGCTCCTCCATCCATGGGATTTTCCAGGCAAGAGTACTGGAATGGGTTGCCATTTCCTTCTCTGGGGAATTTTTGCTGACCTAGGGATCAAACCGGGTCTCCCACATTGTANAAATTAAAAAAAAAAAAAGCAGAGACATTACTTTGCCAACTAAGGTCCGTCTAGTCAAGGCTATGGTATTTCCTGTGGTCATGTATGGATGTGAGAGTTGGACTGTGAAGAAGGCTGAGCACCGAAGAACTGATGGTTTTGAACGGTGGTGTTGGAGAAGACTCTTGAGAGTCCCTTGGACTGCAAGGAGATCCAACCTGTCCATTCTGAAGGAGATCAGCCCTGGGTGTTCTTTGTAAGGAATGATGCTAAAGCTGAAACTCCATTACTTTGGCCACCACATGCGAAGAGTTGACTAACTGGAAAAGACTCTGATGCTGGGAGGGATTGGGGGCAGGAGGAGAAGGGGACAACAGAGGATGAGTTGGCTGGATGGCATCACGGACTCTATGGACGTGAGTCTGAGTGAACTCTGGGAGATGGTGATGGACAGGGAGGCCCAGCGTTCTGTGTTTCATGGGGTCGCAAAGAGCTGGACACGACTGAGTGACTGAACTGAACTGAACTGAACTGACAGGGACCCATACTTAGAAGGGCCAATAGCTTGGTTTAAATGATACACTGTTGCTATTTAAATATTCTTAATAATTTATCAGTAAGGGGTTCTGTACATCAGGTAGCTGATCCTGTCTTTGGGAGATATCCATGAGTATTTTAAACCTCTTCAAGTGATTTTAATATATAACCATGGGGAAGGAATACAAGGCTAAGACTTATCTTTGGACTAAAACTAAAATGATAATTAAATAATTGGCATTTACTGAGTGATTATATCTAGTGCTTTGTATGTATTGTCTTATTAATCTAACGGGGTTAGATTCAAACTCAAGAAATCTTATTTTATAGCTTGTGTTCTCATTGATTATACTGCCTCTTTAAGTAATTTATTCATTAAGCAAATATCTGTTAAATCCATCTACGTTAGTTTCCTATTACTTCTGTAATAAATTCCTAAAATTGTGTGAGCTTAAAACATATTCTCTTACAATCATATTCTCTTACATTTTTGGAGATCAGAAGCTTGAAATGGGTTCTATGGGGCTGACATCAAGATGCAGGACTGTTTCCATCTGGAGACTTCAGGAGAGAATCTCTTTGCTTGCTTCATCCAACTTCAAGAATTTGTCAGTATTTTTTGGCTCCTGGCCAAAGATCATGGCATCTGGTCCCATCACTTCATGGCAAATAGATGGGGAAGCAATGGAAACAATGACAGATTTTATTTTCTTGGGCTCCAAAATCACTGAAGATGGTGACTGCAACCATGAAATTAAAAGATGCTTGCTCATTGGAAGAAAAACTGTGATAAACTGAGACATCATATTAAAAAGCAGAGACATTGTTTTGCCCACAAAGGTCCGTCTTGTCAAAGCTATGGTCTTTCCAGTAGTCAGGTATGGATGTGGGAGCTGGACCATAAAGAAAGCTGAGCATTGAAAAATTGATATTTTAGAACTGTTGTATTGGAGAATATTCTTGTGAGTCCCTTGGATTGCAAGGAGATTCCACCAGTCAATCCTAATGGAAATCAGTCCTGAATATCCATTGGAATGACTGATACTGAAGTTGAAGCTCCACTACTTTGGCCACCTGATGAGAAGAATGGCCTCAGAAAAGAGTTCATTGTGCTGGGAAAGATTGAAGGCAGGAGGAGAAGGGGACAACAGAGGACGAGATAGCTGAATGGCATCACCAACTCAATGGACTTGAATTTGAGCAGGCTCTGGGAGTTGATGATGGAAAGGGCTTCCCTGACAGTTCAGTTGGTAAAGAATCCAGCTGCAATTCAAGGAACCCTGGTTTGATTCCTGGGTTGGGAAGATCTGCTGGAAAAGAGATAGGTAACCCACTTAAGTATCTTGGGGCTTCCATTGTGGCTCAGCTGGTAAAGAGTTTGCCTTCAATATGGGAGAACTGGGTTTGATCCCTAGGTTGGGAAGATCCCCTGGAGAAGAGAAAGGCTTTCCTTTCCAGTTTCTGGCCTGGATATGGGGTGGCAAAGAGTTGGACAAGGCTGAGCGACTGAACTTAACATATAACTCTGATCTCTACTTTTGTCTTCACCACACCACCTTCTCCCCTCTTAACTTCTCATAAAATCCTTTATGATTACACTTAGGACTTGCCCAGATAATCGAAAATTATCTCCTCCTTTTTAAGATCCTTAATTCAACCACATTTGTAAAGTCCTTTTGCTGTTTGAAGTAATATATCCACAGGTTCCAGAGAATAAAATGTGGACACCTTTATTCCACATTTTATTGGAGGAGGGAGGAAGTTATTGACCCTACCACAGCAACTCATAAGGAAAGGATCTCCAACCTCTGGGCTGTGGAGCAGTACCTCTTGTCAGATCAGCAGCAGCGTTGGATTATAAACAAAGTGCACAATAAATATAATATGCTTGAGTTATCCCAAAACCTTTGCACTGTTTCTAGTCCATGGAAAAACTGTCTTCCATGAAACTGGTCCCTGGTGCCAAAAAGGTTGGGAACTGCTACTATTAGACATATTCAGCTCTGAACATTGGAGATTCAGCATGAAAAAGAGAGATAAACCTGTTAATTCAAGGAGTTTACATTATGCCAATACTTTTAAAAAATGGTAAAAGATTTAATTTCAGATTTTCATGAGTGACACGAAGAAAATAAAGTAAGATAAGAGGCAGGATTAGGGAAGGAGGATGCAGTAGGGCTGTCAAAGGAGCCCTCTCTGACAAAGTGCCATTTGAACTGTTTTTTTGAATAAGGACCAAGCTATAGAAAAATCTAGAAGATAAGAATTTCTTGGAGAAGAAAGAACAATTATAAAGTATCTGAAACCAGAATAAGTTTGATACCTTCAAGCAAAAATAAGGGGAGAATTGTTGTAGACAAAGCATAGAGTGTATGTGATGGGAAGGGCTTATTATGTAACATCTTGAAAGGCCACCTGGTAAGAAGTAAAGATGTTATTAAAAGTGTGATGACAAGTCATTGATGGTTGAAAACAAAGGAGAGACATGATCTGACTTAAGTTTTAAAGTTCACCTTGTGATCACCAGTTCAAGTGAGTGAGGATTGTGACTTTGACCACAGTAATTGAAATACAGGTGTTGACTAGTGATGAGAATTGGGATATAACTTATAAGTCAACAGGAATTGCTACTAGATTGGATGTGGAGGTCAAAGGGAAAGAGAATAATTAGTAATGTTTCCTAGGTTTTGGTCTGAGCACCTGGGTGAATGATATATGAAAGATGAAATTTCTAGATTAAGCTACTGGTAGGATGGACATGAGTTTGAGCAAGCTCTGGAGGTTGGTGATGGACAGGGAAGCCTGGTGTGTTGCAGACCATGGGGTCACAAAGAATAGGACATGACTGGGTGACTGAATTGAACTGAATTGAACTGAGCTGTTAGAAGCAGAGGCTGGCAGAGGATGAGATGTTTAGATAGCATCACTGACTCAATGGACATGAATTTTAACAAACTCTGGGAGATAGTGAAGGACAGGGAAGCCTGGCATGCTGCAGTCCATGGGGTCATAAAGAGTCAAATGCAGTGATTAAACAACAAAAATGGACTGATTAATTGTATCCCCCTAAAACTCTTATATTGAAGCCATAACCCTAAATGTATTTGGAGACAAAGCCTTTAAGGTGATAAGGTTAGATGAAGCCATAAGGGTGGAGCACCAGTCTGATAGATGGTGCTGTAGATGGGTTGTCTGTATAAGATGAAGAGATACCAGAATAAGTTCCATTTTCTCTTTCTTTCATGTGAGGACACAGTAAGGAGCGTGAAGGTGCAAATGGAAGTAATGGAAATAATATTGGTGTTTCTACAAGATGGAAAGGGAAGTTTATTGATTTTCTATGGACAGGACTGAATTTGCTTATCTGTAGTCAAGAATAATTTTACATTTCCTTCCATTGTTTACAACCTATATAATTGAAACATAGTTCAAGGACAGTGAGAGACTATGATCAGATAATCTGGAAAATTGTCATCTAGGCATATAATTTTTCATTGAAGCACATATTTTTTCCACATATATTTCTATCAAGTTATATCTATTAGTGATCCATGGAACCCACTTTGGGAATTGACTTTAGAATCTGCTGCCTTTCTGTGAGTGTGCCCATCATGGGAAATGTAAAAAGGCAGATTACCAAATAGATTTTGTGTCTCTTTAGTTGAAGTTGAGTTCCAGGTACTGCTCTTTTTGTATGTATCCAAACACTTTGAGAGCTTACATATTCTTTGTTGGCAGGAATTATTTAATATTATCAGACACTGATTTTTGGAGTGGTAGGTAGTGACTCCAGACTTGAAAATTAAAAAACAAACAAACAAACAGAAAACACATTCTATTTCTGCAAGAAATACTGGCCACAATGCTTACATCACCATAATTTTAAGTGCATCATTTTATATTTCCTGTGCTTTTTGAATCTGGCTATCCTTTGAAAAATTTTTCCTTAACATTGAAAAGGATGCCATCTCTGGGGAAAATGTTGATGTCTATCAATATTGAAATCTCTTTAACAGACAATTTTCTGGTATTGAAAATTGAAGGGGCAGACTAATTTGTATGACCCATATCCACATGATTTCTGAAAAACCTTATTAAATTAAAAAACCTGAGAATTATGAAGCTGGCCAGGATCCCAATATTCTCTAACTGAAATAAAAAGATGAATGTGGGTACTAAGAGAAGACATAGATAGAGAGGATGTGCTGAGGACTTGTGGAAAAACATCAGAGGCTAATTTATTATTATTTTCAGAAGTGACTTGAGAACTCAAAGGGCACAGTTTTTGAAAGTCAATTGATGTGAAGGTTAAGACGGATTTCTTCAATTGTCATTCTGACGCAAATTCATCATGTTTATTTCAACAATTCCTTTTTTTTTTTTTTGCTATTTTTCTCTCTGTCAGACAAGCTGCTGCTGCTGCCGCCAAGTCATTTCAGTTGTGTCCGACTGTGTGACCCCACAGACGGCAGCCCACCAGGCTCCTCTGTCCCTGGGATTCTCCAGGCAAGAACACTGGAGTGGGTTGCCATTTCCTTCTCCAATGCATGAAAGTGAAAAGTGAAAATGAAGTCGCTCAGTCGTGTCTGACTCTTCAAGACCCCATGGACTGTAGCCTACCAGGCTCCTCTGTCCATGGGATTTTCCAGGCAAGAGTACTGGAGTGGGTTGCCATTGCCTTCTCCACTGTCAGACAAGGCCTACAAACAATTAGCTTCTTAAACACACATGTATTCAACTTTTAGGAGTTAGTTCAAAGTGGGTAAAGCACGGCTTAGAAAAGAAAGGGACTACAAGGTTTCATTACAATATTATCTCATTCTAACTTAGAGAGAAGGCCGGGCATTATAAATCTATTGTGATTTGTCTTCTCACTCAAGGGGCTGCCCATCACTGGGGCTTGACAGAGATGTAAACAACTGAAGACCTGAAAAATCATCTGTTTTTATTTTCTGTAGTGAGCTGACTGGTAGAATTCACTCAGGTGCTGCACAGTAACTGAAAGCAGCCTTTGTTTTTCTGATTATAAAGAGGTTATTCGCAGGAGGTAACGCAGGTGTTGCAGTGGTAAATAATCTTCCTGCCAATGCAGGAGACACAGGAGATGGTGGTTCAATCTCTGGGTCAGGAACATCCCCTGGAGGAGGAAATGGCAACCCACTCCAGTATTCTTCCCTGGAGAATTCCATGGACAGGAGCCTGGAAGGCTGTAGTCTATGTCGCAAAGAGTCAGACACAACTGAGCGACTGAGTATGTAGCATGCATAGAACCTGGAGAACATTCTGTTCTATTGGGAAGAGAGCTGGGATAGTAAAAGTCTCCTTTAATAGGCTGAAAGAGACTTTCTTTGAGTCTGACAATTGCCAGAAAAGTTCATTAAGAGACAAGCGCTCTCAGGCCAAAAATTGCATCAGTACTACTATGCCTCAACAGTGAGGGGTAATGTCCACCTGGGTGCTGGGGTTTAGAATGTATGTTCTTTATCTATTTTATTGTACAGAGAAGAAGGTTTCTTCTGTTGCGATTTCAGTAAGCAGAGTGACTGGTTCAGTGGCTTACATATTTTCTCTATTTCCAATCTAGTTCAATTCAGTCGCTCAGTTGTGTCCAACTGTTTGCGACCCCATGAATCGCAGCACGCCAGGCCTCCCTGTCCATCACCATCTCCCAGAGTTCACTCAGACTCACGTTCATCGAGTCCGTGATGCCATCCAGCCATCTCATCCTCTGTCGTCCCCTTCTCCTCCTGCCCCCAATCCTTCCCAGCATCAGAGTCTTTTCCAATGAGTCAACTATTTGCACGAGGTGGCCAAAGTAAGAAACTACTAAGTTCTCCAGTTTGGGGGCATCTAGGTTTA
This sequence comes from Neotragus pygmaeus, assembly GCA_006410875.1. NCBI lineage: Eukaryota > Metazoa > Chordata > Mammalia > Artiodactyla > Bovidae > Neotragus > Neotragus pygmaeus. The sequence goes on along the minus strand of SJYV01050598.1, from coordinate 751,988 downwards.
AAATAGTAGTTTATAAGGAAACTGGAGATAAATCAATCATTCTACTCCTGTGGCATCATAAACTATAGTTAGGCACTATGAATATTCTTATATCAATAGTTTCTGTCCTGCCCTCATTGATAGTGTTTGAATAGATTGAAATATTTCAGTTGGTAAGACCCCAAACAGAATTTTCTTATGGGATATTTTCAATCATCAGTATCAGAATTACAGAACATACACAACATACACACCCCTATCTTCATCCCAAAAAATTTGTAGAGAAAAAAACAAAACAGCTAGAACAAATATTTTAGTGAATGCTTCTGGAATTGTACTCAGTGAGATGAATCTCAATGAATTCTAATAATCTCTATTCATTAGACTTTGTATTAAATTACATTTAATTATCAGTTAATTATAACTATAATTTCATAGATCTGTATAAATACAAAATATTATATGTACATATGTAGCATATGTGTGAATATGTGTATATATAATATCTTATTACCTTATTAAATCCTTTCCTGGGCATTCCAATGAACTGAGTTCTGGGTCAATAAGGAGCTTTGTTTGGATGCTAGCGAAACATATCCCAAATATAAAAAAACCCTTAAACATTGATAGAATAAAAGGTTATGCTGAATTATATGAAAGCTGTTGGGGGGGGGGTAAGGTCATTTGGAGTTGGTAAGGTCACTTTGCAAGCCTCAGAAGCCAGGCTCAGAATCCTGTCACTTTCTGTCTTGCCATCTTTAGCCAAAATCATCAAGAAAGATAAGACAGATGAACCAATAAAATAAAATCAAAAATGAAAAAGAAAAAGTTGCAAACAACACAGAAATAAAAAATCATGAGATTGCTACAAAAAATTATACACCAATAAAATGGAAACCTGAAGAAATGGCTAAATTCTTAGAAATACAATTCTGAGGCCAAAGTCACCCTGATACCTAAACCAAAGATATCACACAAAAAAGAAAATTATAGGTAAATATCACTAATAAATGTATATGCAAAAAACCTTAACAAAATATTAGCAAGCCAAATTCAACAATACATTAAAAGGATCATACACCGTGGATTTATCTTAGGGATGTGAGAATGATTCAATGTCTGAAAATCAATCAACATGATACACTACATTAACAAACTGAATAACAAAAATCATATGATCATCTCAATAGGTGTGGAAAAACTTTGGACAAAATTTGACATCCAGTTATGACAAAAACTCTCAGCAAAATGAATATAGAGTGAACATGTTGTTTAGTTTTGATTGACTCTTTTGAGACCCCATGGACTGTAGCTTGCCAGGCTCCTCTGTCCATGGGATTTTCCAGGCAAGAATACTGGAATGGGCTGCCATTTCCTTCTTCAGGGGATCTTCCAGACCCAGGGATTAGATCCACATCTCCTGCATTGGCAGGTAGATTCTTTACCACTGAGCCACCAGGGAAGCCCATAGAAGGAACATATCTCAACATAATAAAACCCATATATGACAAGCCCACTGCTAACACCATACTAAACTATGAGAGCTGGAAGTATTTTCTTTAAGATCAGGAACAAAACAAGGATGCCCACAGTCACCACTTTTATTCAGCCTGATATTGGCAATTAGACAAGAAAAAGAGATAAAAGAAATCCAAGTTGGGAAGGAAGTAAAACTGTCACTGTTTGCAGATGACACAATACTATACATAGAAAATCCTAAAGATATCATCAAAAAGCTACTAAAACTCATCAGTGAATTTGGTAAAGTTGCACAACACAAAATTTATGTAGAGAAATCTGTTGCAATAAACTAGAAACAAACTATCAGTAAAAGAAACTAAGAAGACTATTTCATTTACAATCATAGCAAAATAAAGAATAAAATACCTAGGAATAAATGTAACTAAGATGGTAAAAGACCTGTACTCAGAAAACTATGACACTCTGATGAAAGAAAATGAAGATGACACGGACAGATGAAATTATATGCTGTTTTCATGGATTGGAAGAATTTATATTATTAAAAATGATTATACTAGCCAAAGTAATGTACAGATTCAGTACAATTCCAATCAAAATACCAATGGCATTTTTCTCAGATCTAGAACAAATAATTCTAACTTTGTGTATAGAAGTACAAAAGACTGCAAATAGCCAAAACAATTTTGAGAAATAAGAACATATCTGGGGGTATTACACTTCCTGATTTCAAACCGTACTTCAAAGTGAAAGACATTAAAACAGTATGATGGGCTTCCCTGGTAGCTCCGCTGGTAAAGAATCTGGCTTCAATCCAGGATCCTGGTTTGATTCCTGGGTTGGGAATATCCCCTGGAGAAGGGATAGGCTACCCATTCCAGTATTTTTTGGCTTCCTTGGTGCCTCAGATGGTAAAGAATCCACCTGCAATGTGGGAGACCTGGGTTCAATCCCTGGGTTGCGAAGATCCCCTGGAGGAGGGCATAGCAATCCACTCTAGTATTCTTGCCTGGAGAATCCCCATGGACAGAGGTGCATGCTACAGTACAGTCCATGGGGTCTCAAAGAGTCAGACATGATTGAGAAACTAAGGACACTCAAAGCTAGAGTCATCAAAACAGTATGCTGCTGCTGATGCTGCTGCTAAGTCGCTTCAGTTGTGTCCGACTCTGTGCGACCCCACAGACGGCAGCCCATTGGGTTCTGCCATCCCTGGGATTCTCCAGGCAAGAATACTGGAGTGGGTTGCCATTTCCTTCTCCAATGCATGAAAGTGAAAAGTGAAAGTGAAGTTGCTCAGTCATGTCTGACTCAGCAAACCCATGGACTGCAGCCTATCAGGCTCCTCCATCCATGGGAGTTTCCAGGCAAGAGTACTGGAGTGGGATGCCATTGTCTTCTCCAATCAAAACAGTATAGTACTGGCATAAATAGGAAACATAGGTCCATGGAAGAGAACAGAGAGCTCAGAAATGAATCTACATCAATTTGGTCAACTAATCTACAACAGTGGCCACAGGACTGGAAAAGGTCAGTTTTCATTCCAATCCCAAAGAAAGATAATGCCAAAGAATGCTCAAACTATTGCACAATAGCACTCATCTCACACGCTAGTAAAGTAATGCTCAAAATTCTCCAAGACAGGCTTCAGCAATACATGAACTGTGAACTTCCAGATGTTCAAGCTGGTTTTAGAAAAGGCAGAGGAAGAAGAGATCAAATTGCCAACATCCACTAGATCATGGAAAAAGCAAGAGAGTTCCAGAAAAACATCTATTTCTGCTTTATTGACTATACCAAAGCCTTTGACTGTGTGGATCACAATCAACTGTGGAAAATTCTGAAAGAGATGGGAATACCAGACCACCTGACCTGCCTCATGAGAAACCTGTATGCAGGTCAGGAAGCAACAATTAGAACTGGACATGGAACAACAGACTGGTTCCAAATAAGAAAAGGAGTACGTCAAGGCTGTATATTGTCACTCTGCTTATTTAACTTATATGCAGNTGTTTTTGAAGCCAATGATCTGCTTTGCTGGATGCCTGAAGTCCTCTGCCAGCCTTCAGAAGTTGTTTTGTGGAATTAACTCAGCGTTGGATTGTTCTTTTGATGAAATTGTGTGGGAGAAAGTGATCTCCCGTCTTATTCCTCCGCCATCTTCCCGCCCTCCCCCTCCAGGCAAGAATTTTGGAATGGGTTGCTATTTCCTTCTCCAGGGGATCTGCCCAACCCAGGGATCAAACTCGTGTCTCCTTCAAGTCTCATGCATTGCAAGCAGATTCTTTACCACTAAGCCACCTGGGAAAGCCTGGAAGGATCCTGAGTCAGACCAAATATGGTTACAAGCAAAAGCCAGAGACTATCTGGAAAACTAACTCCGTTACCATTAAACCTGAGACTGTAAACCACGTAGCAGAGCAGTTCTCCTGTTCCCTTACGCTGCTGCTCTCTGCCCAGGCACCCCTTACCAAAAAGTCTTTTGCTTTGTCAGTACATGTGTCTCTTTAGACAATTCATTTCTGAGTGTTACACAACAGCCCACTCTCGGGCCCTGGAAGGAGTCGCCGTTCTGGTAACATATGCCCCACTCATTTCATAAGCTCTTTTTTGTGTATGTGCATGATCCAAATATGGAATGAAAATGAGTGTGCGGCAAATTCTGGGTACCAGTTAAATAGCAAAGACACATGCAGTAGGTAAGAAACAGCCTTTGGCAGAATTGAGCCAAGAGCGGCTTTAGGCAAGTACTGCTCAAGGTTTTTAATTTTTACTCATTCTCCTGCCTTTTTAATGTAACAGACACCTAATCCCCTCTTGCTGTCACCTCAACCCAATTTCTTGAGGCTCAGATGTATTACCTGCTCTTTGGCAGACAGCTGCAAATAAAATTTCAAAGTCTAAACATGTGTTTGCTCACTTAATTAATGTAAGCAACAGAGAACTAAATCTGAACTTTGGAAAAAGTCTGTTAATAAATAACTAATAACAGAACTGTCAGAGTGTAGAAAGCAACACAGGGGGAAAAACATACCAGGGTTTGCAACAGCCCAGGAAAATGTTCTCTCGGCTTGTTTGCATTAGTGATTATGAACAACATGCTAAATCTGTACTTCAGAAGTCTATATATGACTATTATAAATCTGGGGCAAATGATCAGGAAACCTTGGCTGATAATATTGCAGCATTTTCCAGGTAAGAATATTTTTAAAATCATGTTTTAAAATTATACAAAGATATTCTATCAAAGCACAATATTTTTGTTTTAATAATGATGGTGTGGACTTACTTGTTTAGATATTATGTTTAGTAGAGAGGGGAGATTCATGGGGCTGTGAGAAATATTGGGCTTTAAACTTACTTGAAAAAAGCTAACCCTAAATTTCCTCACTTGGAATTATGTGGATAATTCATTTAACTTTGTATAAAAATGGTTATAAATTCTGATGACTCCATTCTCTTTTTCTCTTACAGTCTAATGTATGGTGTAGGAAACTGTTAGTATTAAACAGGAGATAACTGTCTTATCTGGGCAAACCAGATCAGATGTTTGCCTCAAATGTTCCCATCATGCTGATTTTCCATTATCATTCATTTTGATTACTGTTTTCTGAATTTTTACTTTAGATTCAAGTTTGTCTATATGGCATTAATCTTTCACTTTGTGGTTTCTTTTCTCCTCCAAAGGGCTTCATCTCTCTTCCCAAAATAGTTTTCCCTGACTTTCATATTTCAAAGTCCAAGATGGTGGATATCACAACTTATGCAGTTAGGAAATGGTTTATTTGCTGGAGCAGGGGAAGGGAGCCCTCAATACACTATAGTCTATGAGGCTTATGCACCTTTAGTGAAGCCAGTAAATGTGGGCACTCATGGATGGTGATAAACAAAAAAGGCAAAAAGTATCCAGGTGAAAGAATCTGCCTTTCTTCCTGATTTCTGCTTTAGCCTAGAGCAAAGTCACTCAAGCTCATTTTTCTGTGTTTATTAGGAGAAATGAAATCATTCTAACCATGGTGGTTCCCAGCAAACAGCATCAAATCACCTACAAATCAGTGTAGGAATCTGAGACTGGGGTGAAAGGCAGGGGAGGCTTCCCCAAACTCCTTCAAGCCTTGACTTTGTCTCAGATCTTTCCTGGGACACAAATGAGATTTAATAAATGCTAGGGAGCCATGGCAAGGGAAAAGTTGGCAAAGAGTGGAGCTGCTTAAACTTCTGATGATTTTATCCAACCGCTATGGGGTATTTCAGGTCCTTCAGTTTTCTGCTCTCAGAAGTTGCCCCTACTTGGGCTCATCTCAACTCTGTTCACAAGTGATGTGGTTTGCCTGTTAGTAGTTTCCTGAAAGCAACACTTAAACCCAAATAGGTAATTTTAACCAAGGAAATCTCAGGGCCTTGGGAGGATAATGGGGTTGGTGTCCATCAGCATTCCTCAAGGCACAATGCTCAAGGGACCACCTAGTCCATTTTTGCACAGCCTTCCTCACCCTTTAACATCCCTCACCACATGCTGGTTGGTTAATTACCTCACACATTAAGTATCTCAGTGGGTTCGATTGATACATATTGAGGATAGAGTGAGCCAGGTGAAGAAAGGTCTTGTCTAATGGAGCTTACATTTCAAGGGATGCATATTGACCTTTGGCCTCTATAATGCTGGTGGTTGAACTGGTGAAAAATGGACCCAAAACAATTGGCCCAATGGACATTTTCAAGATGGAGCAAAGGAGTGTAGCAAACCAGATACCTCTTCAACCCTTGAAATTCTAGAAACCTCGTGAGATACAGAAGACAGTGGTGACTTCTGTGCGGCCTGGAAAAGCACCTCACAGCTTCTGTGAATTACACAGGTGNTTTCAAGATGGAGCAAAGGAGTGTAGCAAACCAGATACCTCTTCAACCCTTGAAATTCTAGAAACCTCGTGAGATACAGAAGACAGTGGTGACTTCTGTGCGGCCTGGAAAAGCACCTCACAGCTTCTGTGAATTACACAGGTGTCCCCAGCAGTGGGTATTCCCAGCCTACTCAGCCTAAGTATTGAGTGAGTAACTTAGGGACAGGACACAGACAATGAGAAGGAGTTTTAAATGCCACCTTTTCTATGAACCTTGATCATTCTCTTTTGTTCAACTTTAAAGGAGGGGAAAATGTACTAATAGACTCTTTTTTTTTCTGCTGGAGGACAGGGGATTATTATCAATTACCTGAGGAGCTTTTATTACATCACACATTGCCTGTCTAGCATCTCCAATCCTTTTTCGTTGTGTAACTTGCTGGATGAACTTTCAGTTCTTACCTTGTATCATAAAGCTGATTACGTGGAAGTAAAAATAGATGTTCTGCCAGGTGGTGGCTTTGGCTTGATGGGATGAAGGCAATCAATCTGAAAGCTCTCATTTGAATTCAAATGAAGATGACAAATCAAGCAAACTTCAGATAACCCACTGTGACACACGATAGAGTATTTTGAAGACTGTTGTGAAATTTATAACCTCCCTCTTCCAGGAGTATAGCAAATGGTGTGAATGCACAATGACACCTTTTATCTCTGCACCCCACTCTAAAAACCACCTTTTGAGGTTCTGGGGACACAGACCAGTTAGGTGACAAAGCAGTTTCTTGGAGATATTTTTGGGTAAGACTTGAGGCTGTAATAACATTGTGTCTGCTCCCCCCCCCCAACACACACAAAAGGACAAATAAAGTCAAATAGAACTACCCAAAGAACAGAGCTTCCTATTGCAATTATGACAGGAACAATGAAAAATGTCAGCTTGTTAGATTTCATGTGGCCTGAAAGTTTGAAGTTAATTTTCAAAAGGATAGTTCTTAGATTCTCTTACACATTAACCAGGGTTATAATGTGAGAAACACGTCATCTTTCTCAACCATGGTCTGCACATATTTTGTGGCTTCTTGTGAAATTATCTGGTGGAATATGATTCTCCAGTTTGGGTGTTTATAAGTCATGTGATATTAGTAAAGGAAGCTCATCGTCCCTAATGCACTTAGTGACACTGAAAATTGCATGGATTTTCTTAAATAAGAGATGGTAAAAGTGACATCATTCCCTCTCTTAAATATTTGAGAAGCAATATACATTCACCAGGGGCATTGTTAGTGTTCTCATAGGTGTAAATGTCACAGAATCATTCAGCTACTTGGCACCACAGGTAAGCAAGCTGATTTTTTTCTTGCATTATGAAAAGCAGTTAATTGTCTCATTTTTTGAAAAGTCACATAGCAAGAGATCTCATATCAGCTCCATCACCTTTTCATCCTTCTCCCTCCTCATCATTTCTTCTCCCACTTCTTTTCTCTTCATCTCCCTCCCTCTCCCCTGGAAATCTCTTACTCATCCCACTTTGGACCTCAAAGCTGTGGTTTTTTATCCAGACATGTGTGACAAACTACACACACAAGCACACACACACACACACACGCACACACACACACACACACATGCATATTTCAGGAGACTCACGGGCCTTCTGAAACTTATCTACACATGGAGGCACTCTGAAAATGGCTTGAATGTTTAAATATAGTATTTACCTGGCTGTGTGTTTCTTCCAAGTTAAATTCCTTCTTCCTTTACCAAGTGTCTCAGAAGTATCAATATTTCAGTTAAACGTTTTAAAGATATATACACCTGTGGTGGATTCATGTCGATGTATGGCAAAGCCAATAGAGTATTGCAAAGTAAAATAAAGTAANCCTTCTTCCTTTACCAAGTGTCTCAGAAGTATCAATATTTCAGTTAAACGTTTTAAAGATATATACACCTGTGGTGGATTCATGTCGATGTATGGCAAAGCCAATAGAGTATTGCAAAGTAAAATAAAGTAAAAAAAATAAAAAAAAATAAAGATCTCTCAATACTGAGAAATAAATGGTAACAAATAAGATTTTAAAACGTGTAATATATTTTATGTATACATATACACAATTTATGTATGTATATATATGTCATGCATTTTTAATGCTTAGAATAAGTAATTTATGTGGAGAAAGTAAGATGCAATATGATCATCATTTTTATTGCTTAGTTGCTAAGTTGTGTTGGACTCTTTTGTGACACCATGGATTTTAGCCCACTAGGCGCCTCTGTCCACGGAATTTTCCAAGGAAGAATATTGGAGTGGGATGCCATTTCCTCCTCCAGGGGATCTTTCTGACCCAGGGATTGAATCCGAGTCTCTTGCATTGGCAGGCAAATTCTTTTCCACTGAGCCATTTGGGAAGACATGATCATCTTACAATACTTGTAAATCATTAATTCACTGTGTTGAGTTGGTAGGATTCAGTAACAGTACAGAACTTCAAAGCTGGGTAATGAGTGGGTTTGTTCCTTCATCAATGTACTTCCTCTTGGGGACCTGATTTATGATAACATAAAATTGAGGCCCTTGTTGGATGTTAAAATGATTTCCACTTTTGCACCATTTCATTTAAGAAACCTTTGAAAAATGCTTATTATTCAGCTGGTCCAATTGTTTTGTCAATCTTCATATTTTTTTCCAAAGTGGAAGTCCCATAAAAGCAGAGTCCAAGGTTGTAGTAAGCTAGTTTTATGTAAGACTGTGAAAAAATAACTTAAATTGGGGATGAGATCGGGTGGGGCTTGCAGAACTATTGGAATTACCTGACAAGGTTAAGTTGTGATCGCTCTTTGGAACATTTCAAAATGTGAAGGACTTTTTAGAAAGCATACATTTTCCACGCCATTGATCGCATCTAATTTGCTCTAGGAACTGCATTTTGTGCTGTTGGTTGATGCCTCTGTAATGTCATCCTCAGGGCAGGAAATTATATGTGTGGGAAGCAAGAACACAGTTATTTAAGTGACTTCGCCACCTTGTGGACAAGCATGAAATTGCTGCCTGTAGAGGAAAGGGTTGAGCCTTGCCTGATTCAAGGGGAAGTGGATATCTGAAAGTGTTCCTTCTGACACACAAACACACACACGGCTAATGCCCTGCAGCTCTGTGTGTGCCCTTCATAAAGGCTTCCATTGTTTTCTCAGCTCTGAGTAAATATTAATGCCTTCCAAGGCCAGCATGCCAACGGCTGCTATTAAATCTTTTTCTCTCATTCTAATAATACACTTAGAGATGACTGGTAGTAAAAATTCTGTTCAAGGTTTCTGCATCTCCCCATTCTGAATGGAGATCAAAGAATCATGCTGTGAGGGTCAGTTGGGAAGAAAAGACTTCCAGCAGCAGAGCGTGTGGTGTGACAGAAAATCAAGACAATTACGCTGTTCAAAGGAATTGCAGAGAAATCGCCGTCAAACGTCTTTATTATGTTTTGCAGGGGTTGGATGTTTTTACTTTATTATGTGAGGAAGGATTATATTACAGACCCTTAGCTATTCCTCAAAGCAACATTAAGGCAGAATTTCTTCTTCCGCTGGAGGAAGCAGGCTTCAATTAAGTCTTGGGAGGTTCCATTTATTTTGGTGACTCTGTTACTAAATCACACTTCATTGTATTAATGAAAAATCTCGATCTATCTGGAAGCAGAATTAAATCTAAGTCCTGAAAGGTGAGTGCTAGTTAGGTATATATGCATGTGTACTCACGGGTTTATTGCCTTAGTGCTCATGAGAAACTGGGGCTATATTTTCTTCAGTTTTAGTCAATTACTAATGAGGAGAAAATAATCCTGAACAAATAGGAGATATAAATTTTGCAGAGAGAAAAGAGAACTAGTTTTCCTGTAAATTTTACTAGCTTGTTTCTTGGATTGTTAGTAACTTGCATTGCTATAAAAAGAACTGCAGAAAAAAATAATTTAAGATAATGGTCAGGGGTCAAAAATTCTTTAAGTCAAAAATTCCAGTCTCTGCCAAATAACATTTTTGGGGAAAATGCTCATTTAAACTAAAAAAAAACCCACCTTCCCTTATCGTCATACTTCAATGGATACAGAATTCAGATCAAGGATTTTGAAGAAATCACACCATAATTTTACAAGTAATTGCCCGAAGCTACTGTCTGTAAGAAAAAAGAACAGTTAATGTAGACATATCTTCTTAAATTCTAGATGTAGATGTCAGCCCACCAGGCTCCCCCGTCCCTGGGATTCTCCAGGCAAGAACACTGGAGTGGGTTGCCANTTTGGGGGCAGGAGGAGAAGGGGACAACAGAGGATGAGATGGCTGGATGGCATCACCGACTTGATGGACATGAGTTTGAGTAAACTCTGGCAGTTGGTGATGGACAGGGATGCCTGGCGTGCTGCGATTCATGGGGTCACAAAGAGTCAGACACGACTGAGTGACTGAACTGAACTTAGGAGGGGTATAAAGTGGAATAATCTTTCTAGAAAATAGTTTGGCACTGTTTATCAAAACTTTAAAAATACCATTTCCATGTGATGCTATAAATTTCCTCTAGGAATTCCAAGGAAATAATTATGATTTTGAGGAATGACATTTTTTCAAGAATTTTTATGCCTGTTATTATTATTTTTTAAGTATTTGCCTATTTGGCTGTGTCAGATCTTAGTTGAGCCAAGAGGGATCTTTTGATGCAATGCAGATTTGCAATGACATTTCAATGTGGGATCTAATCCCTTACCAAGGATGAAAACCAGGCCCCCTGCATTGGAAGTGTGGAATCTTGGCCACTGGACCACAAAGGAAGTCCCATTTCTGTTATTTTTAATAAGAAAAAAGTTAGGAAAATAGCTCAAATGTCCCAGAATTAGAGATTGGTTGCAAAAAAATAAGATGCATAAAAAATGGGGTAAACATTAAAAATTATATGAAAGGAAGAGTTGACTGGCATAGAAAAAAGCAAAAATAAACAAATGGGATCTAATTAAAATTAAAAGCTTCTACACAACAAAGGAAACTATAAGTAAGGTGAAAAGATAGCCTTCTGAATGGGAGAAAACAATAGCAAATGAAGCAACTGACAAACAACTAATCTCAAAAATATACAAGCAACTTATACAGCTCAACTCCAGAAAAATAAAGGACCCGATCAAAAAATGGGCCAAAGAACTCAATAGACATTTCTCCAAAGAAGACATACGGATGGCTAACAAACACATGAAAAGATGCTCAACATCACTCATCATCAGAGAAATGCAAATCAAAACCACAATGAGGTACCATTTCACACCAGTCAGAATGGCTGCAATCCAAAAGTCTGCAAGCAATAAATGCTGGAGGGGGTGTGGAGAAAGGGGAACCCTCTTACACTGTTGGTGGGAATGTAAACTAGTACAGCCACTGTGGAAAACAGTGTGGAGATTCCCTACAATATAAGAATTTTTAAAAAACAATTATAAACAATATTAAGGTCCTAAAATATATTTATTTTTGAGGACCAAGAATGTAGACCACATTTTACAAAATTTTATTTGTGGGTTATGGATATTCTGACTATAGAATCAGATGTCACTCTATAACCTTTTTACTTTTGGTCTCTATATATAGAATTTTCTTTGAATTAGAAAAATGCAATAAAAGCTAAATTTAAAATAAGAGAGAAAACTGGAGAAGGAACCATGGAGATGATGGATGAGAATGGAAGGAAATGAAGAAGGCAATAAGCAAAACTTACTGAATTGATAAAACACCCTGAAGCTGCAAATTATTTTTACATAAGTCACTATATTTGCTATTTGACAGATGTCACTGTCCCGGATAGGTGAAGAGCTGGTTCCATACAGAGCAAGTTTTCATAGTTAGTGATTAATAGGATTTATTCTCCAACTCACTTCTGATGATTCCAAGGTCACTATTCTTTTTTGCTGGGAGTAAGGTGGGAAGAAAAATGATAAGAAAGCTTACTTAGAAACTACTATGACAGCCTAGGCATGACTGTTTTATCTAACACTATTTCCCACCAGCACTAACTCTGAGGCATTATTAAAGGCCTATTGGAGTCTTACCCCTTTAGATTTATTTATCAAGCACTTCATACCATGCTCCAGGCACTTTTCTGAACACATTACAAATATTAAAGCATCACATCCTCCAAACAGCCCAAAGAGGTAGGTACTATTATTAGGCCTATTTTATACATGAGAAACTGAAGCACACAGCAGACGCTGAGGGTCACACAATTGTGTGAATTTATAAATGATACAGATAGAATTCAGACCTAGGCAGTCTGGCTCCACAGTTTGGGCTTTTAGCCACCTTGTGTTGGTTTTAATTTCCAGAAAACCCCATAAATGTTATGAGAGGAAGCCCATTTATCTGTAAATCACAATTCTTTGAAAGTGAAGTGAAAGTGAAAGTCGCCCAGTCGTGTCCAGTTCTTTGTGACACCATAGACTATATAGTCCATGGAGTTCTCCAGACTAGAATACTGGAGTGGGTAGCTGTTCCCTTCTCCAGGGTATCTTCTGAATCCAGGGATTGAAACCCAGGTCTCCTACATTGCAGGTGGATTCTTTACCAGCTGAGCCACCAGGGAAGCCCTAAAGGTAAAAGGGAATTAATTTGCCATTTAAGGTGCAGGCAAAGCAGCCTATGCCTACCCCAGGAGAGTGAAACACTTGGTAGACTTTAGGATAAGGCAGAACAGGCAGAGCAAATGATGTAGTGACGCTGAGAACACAGAGGAATTCGTAATGAAAGGGTATACACACTGGCTTCAAGAAGCTAAGATCCTGAACAGGTTCTTGTCAGGCTACTGACGACAGTTTATATTCCATATTTGTAATAGAATCATCCCTCAAGGATTTCAACATTCTTAAGGTTTTCTTCTATGTTCCTATCACTGTCTATGGATTGGTGATCTATGTAATATGGCTATTAATCCTCCAAACTGGTGGTGATCAACTCTTAACAAAAAGGGCTCCTTGGTTGGTACGTGTTGATTGTGGGATGGATAGATTATTCAGAAGGAAAGAATGTGTGTCTGGAACAGATGATATTGGTGCCCATCATATATTCCTTTGTTACTTCCCATTTCTATCAGAACATGCAACTTTTTGCCTAAAATTTTCTCTGGCAATAGGAGCTGATGCGGGTAGTGTTCGGAAGTTGGTGAATGGAAGGGCATGCTTCAGGCTGGTGGAAAAATACTCTAGCTCTCTTTGATCAGGGTCACCGAAGCATTTTCTCATCCTACCACCCAGAGTTTCCCCAGTAAGACTGGGCCCTGGTTGCCTTCAGAAGTCACCTGCCCAATATCACACCCTTCCTTGGGTGCCTCCCTTTTCCCTTTCACTTTCCCATTCCTTCAGCTCAGCCTGTGATCATTTCCAAATAAAAGTCTCAGGCTCATAGTACTGTCTCATTGTCAGCTTCTGGAAGAATGCAAACCAAGACAGTGGCTAACTGAATATTAATACAACCACAGGCACTTTAAAAGTGGAGGGATGCTTGTATTTGGTAGAGATTGTTTCTTTCTCTCAAAACTGAGGAAATCAATATGGAATTATGCAGCTAATACTTGATTTACTCTATTGTTTCCAAATATAGAAATACTCCCAAGCTAGCTTGATCCTTGGGGAGATTATGAAATCTATGGATGTTGTTGTGAAGGACTTTTTCCCCTCACTCTCCTAATTTTCTGGCCCTTAATGTAGCTTTCTTGTTTCCAGAGTCTTGGTCCCTAGCTAGCGGGAGAAATTGAAGCCAAGTTTGGAGAATAGGTGGAGAAGGAAATGGCAACTCACTCCAGTATCCTTGCCTGGAAATTCTCATGGACAGAGGAGCTTGGTGGGCTGCAGTCCATGGGATCGCAAAGAGTAGGGCACAACTGAGTGACTAACACCACTTGGAGAAATAGGTGCCAGTTAGCAGCCCTTTCTAAAGAAAGGACTCCCCCTCACTTGGTCAGTAAGAGTAAGTGAAGGATATTCAAATCCCCAGGGAATGGTCTGGCCTGAATAATTAGAATGAGCAGCTAGAAAGTTCTGAAAGTTGTCATGGTGCCAGGGTCTCACTATTCTGCAGACTTCTTCATGGAGCCCTGCTTCAGGGGTCCTTTGGTCTTTCTCCTTACCACTGTGGGACATGTCCCCAGTACCAACTAAACCCCAAAACGGAGCTCTCTGTTTTTATATGACTCTCTTATTGTAGAGTGACCAATGGAGCTACGCTTTCTTTCTTTTCAAAATGGCAATGAGTAGAGGGTTGCCAAATAAAATACAGAGAGCTAGCTGTAGTTGCATTTCAGATGAAAATTCGTTTGTAACAGGGTATCCTATGTTTCTTTGCTATAGCTGGCAGCCCTACTTAAGTAAGAGATCTTACCTCTAGAAGTTCTTGTGAGAATCACATGAGATAAATGTTGGGAAAAGCTTCCTGAAGTGGGGCTCAACTTTTATTTGCCCCTAAGATTCCAAGTCCTTAAAATATTTCTCTTCCATACATTCCACACATCAGAAAAGTACACTCCATTTATATCTTAGTGGAAGCAAAAAATGCTCTTTTTACTTTGCTTATTTTTTTTAAGTTTTATGCAGAAACCTCAAAAAATGGCTTTTAGGGCCAGGTTGGTAATGTAAATGTGCAAGGAGAGATGAAGTTGAGAAAACAACAATGCAAGCTCTGCATTGCAAGACTCTGCATATTCCATGGAAGGAGGGTAGCCCCATCTTGCCTCCAGCTAACTGATGCGCTATGGGAATGAGAATGTGGGTTTGCCAAATCTTCAAAAAAAATTTTTTTTAAAGAGAAGTCAGAAACCTTGATTTTTATGTGCAATCTCCTGGTTTTTAAATGTTGGCAAATAAATCAAAATTATTTAAAACACTGTTTGGGGCAACAATGTGTGGGCCAAAGTAAATACTTTTGTGGGCTACAACTGTCCCCTGGCTGCCAGGCTGGGGCATCTGATTTATGTGGAAATTCACCACTAACTAGTTTCGCTCCTTGAGGCGGGTCATTTTCACTCCCTGTGATTATGCTTCTGCACTGATAAAGTGAGCTGCTTATGCAAGAGCAGTGGTTTATTTCAGGTGTCCCAAGGAGCTGGAGTTGTTTCCAAGTATCTCAGGGAAGTTAAGTGTGTCACTGAGCACACAGCTACTTTTGTTACTTATTGGGATTCAAAAGAGTAGCCCTTCAAAGAAAGGGTTCTGTTGCTAAGACAGAAACAAAGAAAAAGTATTCAAAAGTAGAAAACTCCCAATGGTCTTTACAGTTTTTTCAGCATATAAATAAATTATTTTGTTCCATTTTAAAAATGTCATCAAATACAAAAAGAGAGACCAAAGTAGAGACCTGCCCTTCCTTACATTTCTGAAACCTCCTCCCAGCCTGCTTACTTTCAACTCTATGCCAGCTCTAGAGGATAGAGACTGTGGAGTGAGTATCTGCCTACACTGGATTTTTATTTCTTAAAGCTGCCTTCTTGGTTTGAAGGAGACTGATCAGATAAGTATTTATCTCTGGATCTTCCTGAAAGCAAATAGATGTTTAAAAAACATATAAATTTAAAAAGTGATACTTCAAAGTCTTGTGGAAAATTATGATAGCCAAAATTTATTTAGCAATTAATATGTGCCGGGCAATTTGAATTTTTAACCATCTATCCCCTAGTGCTGTCTTAAAATGTGTGAGCCCAAAGCCCTTTATCCAACTCCTGTGGATGTGGAAAATGAGGCTTGGAGAGATTAAATGCCTGATTCAAGATTATTAATCACAATATACAGTGTTATCTATAATACTCTGGCCAGTTACTGATATTACCAAATGTCATATCAGTCTAATTGCAGCAAGCTGTATGTTATATAGTCTTGGAATATTAACTGCAAATGTTCTATGTTTTTATAGTTTTATCCCTTTAGTTTTGAGAGTATGGAATAAGCCACAGGATATGAAACTTATTAGGAAATAGGAAACTTGTGCAAAATTCAGGTGCTTAAACTTTAAACAAACAAAAATTAAAATTCTTTTAAGATGGAAGGGGGGCTTCCCAGGTGGTGCTAGTGGTAAAGAACCAGCCTGTCAAGGCAGGAGACACAAGAGACAAAGAGTCAATCCCTGGGTTGGGAAGATCCCCTGGAGGAGGGCTCCAGTATTCTTGCCTAGAGAATCCCATGGACAGAGGAGCCTGGCAGGCTATAGTCCCTGGCAGGCTACAGTCCATAAGGTTGCAGAGTCAGACATGACTGAAGTGACTTAGCACGCACACATGCAAGATGGAAGGAGTAACCAGGAAACATTCAGTGGAAAGCAGTTTGCCATGTACAGTGTTATGAATAAGAGGTTATTGCAATGGATGTCAACATTTTAATAACTGATAATTATTATAACATTTAAGGAGCTTCCCAAGTGGCTCAGTGGGAAAGAATCTGCCTGCAAAGCAGGAGAAACAGGAGATGTGGGTTTGATCCTTGGATGAAGAAGATCCCTTGGAGGAGGAAATAACAACCCACTCCAGTATTCTTGCCTGAAAAAGCCTGATGGCCTACAGCCCAAAGGGTTGCAAAAAGTCAGACATGAACTTTTCAGTTCATGTCAGACTGAACAACTAAGCAAGCAATAATATTTAAGTAGTCATATAAATGCCCCTACTTATAATGGCATATATGTTTGAAACTCTATTAGATTGGGTTTTAAGTTTTATTCTTCATATAAACCTCAGGGATGAATACAAAATCATTTCTCCAAAATATTAATATATTGAAACAAATAGAAATAATAAATACAAATGCTAGTGGCATATAAAGGTTAAATTTCTCATTAGGTTAAATTTCCATCTTGCAGAATAAGTAGAGTATATCTGATTTCTCAGAGAACCAATTAATAAAATGCTTACTATAGGACTGTGAAAATCTCTCTGGTTTTATGCACAGTGGATGCAGTAAAATTTTATTTCATTTCCCATGGAGGTACATTAGCTATTTTGCTCTGTTTAATCATGGGAAATAATAATGAAAGGAAAAAAAGAGATTAAATATTCACTTATGCTTTTGCATCTGACTTGCTATGTGAACAAATACCACATGAGGGAGTGCTGGGACCTCAAATAGAGAAAAATTAAAACCTACCTAATGCGTTCCAGGAATGCTCAGCATATTAGTAAATTCTTATTAAACTGTCACACACACACAAAAAGATTTAAAAAAGAAATTCTTACCCCTGGATGCAATTAGAGGCTACCACACAGGATTTGATGGGCCATAAAACCATTAAATCTAAACACTTTCTTTTTGAGCCTAAAAGGGCAGAACATTCCAAAGTGAAGTTTTGGGACTCAGTTGTGACTTGACCACCTATTAAGGTGCAGGTGGAACAGATTGCAGAGTGGCACAAAGGCCCCAAAGAGCTGAATTAGGGTGTAGGTGAGAGATTTAGCTGTTGAATTTTCTGGATTTTCTGAGATTAAGTGATCAACCTTAACACTGAGTGAAAGACCATTCAGCAAGAAAAATTGTCATTTCCTTTGCTCCAGGCCCAAATGATGTATTTTTGAAAGCTTTATTGATTTATATATTTATGTGTTGTACTAGATGACCAAGTATATATATGAGGAAAATATCGCCATAAGTTTTAATTTTAACTAAATCCAGGAAAAGCACCAGATTTACTTTAAATGAAACTTTCACTATTTCTGAAGTGAGTGCCTTTTATATACCAGGTACTTGAACTTCACTTCCCTATCATTACTCCTCACAATAGACCTGTGAAATCATTATCATTTATCATTTTCCTCTTTTGACAGAGTGAAGGACACCCTTGACCAGTATTGGCCAGCGGTTAAGATGGGGACTGAACCTAGATCTGTTTCACTCTAGAGTCTGATCCATTGATTTGTCTTCAGCCATTATTGTATCCACTTTTACTAAGAAGAAACAAAAGTAAGGAGGAATAAAGGAGAACAGATAGTTCATTAAAACTTTGTCCAAATTAAATCAGTTAAAAATTTGGAAGGGATTTATTTCTGGGCTTTTTATTTTGTTCCACTGATCTATATTTCTGTCTTTGTGCCAGTACCAATACTGTCTTGATGACTGTGGCTTTGTAGTAGAGGCTGAAGTCAGGCAGGTTGATTCCTCCAGTTCCATTCTTCTTTCTCAAGATTGCTTTGGCTATTCGAGGTTTTTTGTATTTCCATACAAATTGTGAAATTATTTGTTCTAGCTCTGTGAAAAATACCATTGGCAGCTTGATATATATTGCATTGAATCTATAGATTGCTTTGGGTAGTATACTCATTTTCACTATATTGATTCTTCTGACCCATGAACTCAGTATATTTCTCCATCTAGTAGTGTCCTCTTTGATTTCTTTCCCAGTGTTTTATAGTCTTCTATATATAGGTCTTTAGTTTCTTTAGGTAGATATATTCCTAAGTATTTTATTCTTTTCATTGCAGTGGTGAATGGAATTTCCCCCTTAATTTCTCTTTCTATTTTCTCATTATTAGTGTATAGGAATACAAGGGATTTCTGTGTGTTGATTTTATATCCTGCAACTTTACTATATTCATTGATTAGCTGTAGTAATTTTCTGGTGGAATCTTTAGGGTTTTCTATGTAGAGGATCATGTCATCTGCAAAAATAAAGAGTTTTACTTTTTCTTTTTGAATTTGGATTCCTTTTATTTCTGCTCTGATTGCTGTGGCAAAAACTTCCAAAACATGTATAATATCATATGTGAAATGAATCACCAGTCCAGGTTCGATGCATGATGCTGGATGCTTGGGGCTGGTGCACTGAGGTGAACCAGAGGGATGGTACAGGGAGGGGGGAGGGAGGGGGGTTCAGGATGGGGAACACGTGTATACCTGTGGCAGATTCATGTTGATATATGACAAAACCAATACAATATTGCAAAGTAATTAACCTCCAATTAAAATAAATAAATTTATATCAAAAAATTTGGAAGGGAATACCTCTTTGCATCATTGTAGTATAAAACATCAATTCATAACTTTTCTTGCCCTTATTTTCAACCCATTTAATGACTACTGTATATTTTGGATATTCTGATTATTTAAAATGATCAAATTCAGTAAACGTGCTCTTTATGTACATATACTCATACACATTACATATACATACACATATACATATTGTATTGCTAACTCATTTCTGTCATGTCCGATTTTGTATGACCTCATGGACTGTAGCCTGCTAGTCTCTTTTGTCCATGGGATTCTCCAGGCAAAGATACTGGAGTGGGGTGCCATTTCCTACTCCAGGGGATCATCCTAACTTAGAGATTGAACATGTGTCTCTTATGTCTCTTATAGTCTCCTGCCTTGGCAGGCAGGTTCTTTACCACTAGCGTCACCTGGGAAGCTTTATATACACATATAATAATGATTATGGGCATCTTATGTATCTGCACATATGTAAATATATATTCTTATATAAAATTATTCAAAAAGTGATAGATTTAGTGTTGATATTACTTTGCAGTGAGAGAAACTTTATTCATCTAAAACAGCTATTAAAATATTAGACTTCAACTGTCTTAAAGACCAACATCAAATGAAATCATTTTTAGAATTTTGCACCAGAAATGAGCAGCTTTCTAGAGAGCATGAGATTGCTTCTTCTCAAACTATTAGTGCTCTGGAAGATATCAAAGTGTGACAGCAAGAAGTCAAAGGCTCACCTATAGATTCCAACATTCAGTGTGTTAAATTGAGGGAGGTTGATTGAAGTCAACATGTGTAAATCTGATACTCCTTGAAACCATCATTAAAAGGTATCTCACTGTGGTGTGGTCTTCATGCCAGCTGCCAGCTATGACAAGGCCTGGAGACTCAATAAAAATGAAAGAATTATAACCTGGGAATCATTACAGTAAAGCTAATATTTTTGTCTATTGCAGAGTGCTGCCCCAGAGATAAAGTAGGAACAAAGAAGGGTGGGCTAAGATGTCATTAGGAAGAATTGTTCTGAAAATATTTCCACACAATGAAAAAGAGTTCTTGGTGTATAGTGACATTATGACCACTCAGTGTTATATTGTTTCAAAATCGGACAATGGAACTTCATGAAAACACTGGCTTCTTGGCCTTTTGGGGAAGGCTTTAAATTGGTTAAATTCTCTAAATTGTAAATGAATATTTTTGACCACTTCTAAAAAGGCCTCTTGATGAAAGTGAAAGTGGAGAGTGAAAAAGTTGGCTTAAAGCTCAGCATTCAGAAAATGAAGATCATGGCATCTGGTCCCATCACTTCATGGGAAATAGATGGGGAAACAGTGGAAACAGTGTCAGACTTTATTTTTTGGGGCTCCAAAATCACTGCAGATTGTGACTGCAGCCATGAAATTAAAAGATGCTTACTCCTTGGAAGAAAAGTTATGACCAACCTAGATAGCATATTGAAAAGCAGAGACATTACTTTGCCAACAAAGGTCTGTCTAGTCAAGGCTATGGTTTTTCCTGTGGTCATGTATGGATGTGAGAGTTGGGACTGTGAAGAAAGCTGAGCACTGAAGAATTGATGCTTTTGAACTGTGGTGTTGGAGAAGACTCTTGAGAGTCTCTTGGACTACAAGGAGATCCAACCAGTCCATTCTAAAGGAAATCAGCCCTGGGATTTCTTTGGAAGAAATGATGCTAAAGCTGAAACTCCAATACTTTGGCCACCTCATGTGAAGAGTTGACTCATTGGAAAAGCCTCTGATGCTGGGAGGGATTGGAGGCAGGAGGCGAAGGGGATGACAGAGGATGAGAAGGCTGGATGGCATCACTGACTCAATGGACGTGAGTCTGAGTGAACTCCCGGAGTTGGTGATGGACAGGGAGGCCTGATGTGCTGCAGTTCATGGGGTCGCAAAGAGTCGGACACGACTGAGCTGAACTGAGCTCATCTGTGCTGTAGTTTGACTTCTATAGTTCATTTTGTTGCTGCTACTGAGAAGTATTCAATTGTATGGGCTTCTGTGATGGCTCAGTGGTCAAGAATTCAATGCAGGAGATGTGGGTTTGAACCCCGGGTTGGGAAGATCCCCTGGAGTAGGAAATGGCAACCCATTCCAGTATTCTTGCTTGGAGAATCCTATGGACAGAAGAGCCTGGTGGGCTACAGTCCATGGGAATCTCAAAAGAGTCAGACACAACTTAGTGACTAAATAACAATTCAATTGCATGATTATTCTACAATGGAAATCGGGTTGTTTGCAGTTGAAAGATGTTAAAGAAGCTGCCATCAACATTTATGGACAAATCTTTGTATGACTTATGCTTTCACTCCTTGTGAAAGATTGGCATGGCTGGGTCCTCTGGCAGTCATTTGTTTTAGGTTTTTTTTTTAAACTGCCAAACTGTTTTTCCACAGTGGTTGTATCATTTTGCACCTTCTTCAGTGCTATATGGAAGTTCCAGGCTCCCCCTCCTCCCTAATGCCTCGTATGGTCAGTTCCTTTAGTCTCAGCCCTTGTAATACATGATGTGTCTCACAGTTTAAACTCCACTGGGAACTTTCTTGATGCTCCAGTGGCTAAGACTTCATGCTCCCAATGCAGGGTGCCTGGGTTCAGTCTCGGTCAGGGAACTG
Organism: Neotragus pygmaeus; assembly: GCA_006410875.1. NCBI lineage: Eukaryota > Metazoa > Chordata > Mammalia > Artiodactyla > Bovidae > Neotragus > Neotragus pygmaeus. The sequence continues at coordinate 730,080 of SJYV01050598.1, read as the reverse complement.
GATCCCGCAGGCTGCAACTAAGGACCCTGGTGCAGTCAAATAAATAAAAATAAATATTACAAAAAATGCCACTGTTCCTAACCACTTAGGAGCTCCACCCAACATCACTTCTTTAAGTCTTTGCTCATGCTGTTCTTGCAACCTGGATGCTTCTCTGTCCATCCCTCGGCTTAGTTAAACAGTCTTCCTTTTAACATTCAGCCCTGGGACTCCCGGTTCCCCCAGATTGCACCAAACTCTATCTCTACATATATATACACCATAGAATTCTGTGGATGCTTTTTTTTTCAAAGCATATTTACATTATGGTGAGATCCTCTGTGTGATGGTTTCCACCCTCAAGGATGGGGCCCCAATACAGGCCTGGGCACCTCGTTGATTTGCTGTAATGAATGCAATGGCAGAGACAGGATTGGTCATCCTGAGAGTGGTGCTCTTTCCCTACAACTTGAAAAACATCACCTCACTTGCTCTTATTCAAAGAGCACTGCCATTATAGTAATTGCTATTTGTAATTTGTTGATCAGAAACAATTGTGTTGCTCTGAGAATACTTTTAAATAAAACCAGCAATTGCCCGCATTCTTAAAAACAACCTTCAGACAGAGAAGGCAAAAGATAAATGAAATCAAAGAAGCTCATGAACTTCAAGGAAATTAAATTTTGTCTGAACGAGGGTCATCTAGTCTGTCTTCACTCTTAGAATTTTAATGTTTCCTCTCTGAGGACCCTAAGTATTTTTGAGTGAACTAGAGTTAGTCATTATGCCTGTAATATTTTATTGATATTGATAAGCGACGAAGGGACAGGATTGAGAAATATATTCAAGCATCTTTGGAGAAATCCTTAGTAGTCAGTAGTGTCTGCAAGTTTTTCAACTCCCCAGAAAATTGTCTTATGTGGGTGTTATGGGCTCACAGGAGGAAGGCAGAAACATAGAAGAGTAACTTTGTTTCCAAGACAGTAGTTTCTGGTAAGAAGGGGGTGGTAAAGGGGTTAAGTTTCAAAGTCTGATTAGAAATCACAGCTATGGAATTTGGAGTGATTGTCACTGAGGCTTTAAAGCCTGTGGATTTGGCCTGCTGTGCACAGCCAGTGGTTCTTGATTTTTAACTCAGAGCAAAGTGGCAGCCAAGAAGAAAAAAAAACATATGCAGCACTTTTTGGAGGATATTGAGTGCACTGGGGCAATGCTCATAATTCAACAGCAAGATGAATTAAAAGAAAGCACCAGAATATGGGGAACTCTAAAGCAATCTGGCTGACTAACCCGAAGTATTTTGAAATACTCTTTCATGGGTTTTGTTCCAAAGCAAAGTAACTCCAGTCATCACGAGCTAAATAAAGCTCTTCAGTTCAGTTCAGTTGCTCAGTCATGCCCGACTCCTAGTGACCCCATGAACTGCAGCATGCTAGGCCTCCCTGTCCATCACCAACTCCCGGAGTTCACTCAGACTCAATGTCCATCAAGTCCGTGATGCCATCCAGCCATCTCATCCTCTGTCATTCCGTTCTCCCTGCCCCCAATCCCTCCCAGCATCAGAGTCTTTTCCAATGAGTCAACTCTTCGCATGAGATGGCCAAAGTACTAGAGTTTCAGCTTTAGCATCATTCCCTCCAAAGAAATCCCAGGGCTGATCTCCTTGAGAATGTACTGGTTGGATCTCCTTGTAGTCCAAGAGACTCTCAAGAGTCTTCTCCAACACCACAGTTCAAAAGCATCAATTCTTCGGCACTCAGCTTTCTTCACAGTCCAACTCTCACATCCATACATGACCACTGGAAAAACCATAGCCTTGACTAGACGGACCTTTGTTGGCAAAGTAATGTCTCTGCTTTTCAGTATGCTGTCTAGTNTGATATTGAAGCTGAAACTCCAATACTTTGGCCACCTGATGCGAAGAGCTGACTCATTTGAAAATACCCTTATGCTGGGAAAGATTGAGGGCAGGAGAAGAGGATGACAGGATGAGATGGTAGGATGGCATTTCCGACCCAATGGACACGAGTTTGGGTAAACTCCAGGAGTTAGTGATGGACAGAGAGGCCTGGCGTGCTGCGGTTCATGGGGTCACAAAGAGTCGGACATGACTGAGCCACTCAACTGAGCTGAAACATTTTTTGAATGTTTCCTCCAGACCTGGGAGCTCCTGGATTGCATCAGCTCTAGGTCTCCAGTGCCCAGCACAGCGCCTGGCACAGTCTCATGTGCTGATCTGAACTGACTTGTGCAGGGAGGTGGGAGCAATGGGGAAAAAGAAAGGGAGAAGTCCTGTGAGTCTGTGGCCGCAGAGACGGCAGTGGACAGCCGGGGGAGGCTCTGAAGCCCAGAAACCATGTCAGACAGGGGGTGCTCTCAGGAACCGCTTTGGAAAGAGCCGAGGGACACCAGAGATAAAGCCTAGGGTTGCAGCAACAAAAATACTACAGGAAGCAGAAAGATGGGCAGGTGGCTCATGGGCCACTTGGAGGGGCTGGTACAATGGGTGCTGCTTGGCAGGAGGCCTCAGCATACACCTCCCAAGCCTTCAGCCGCATCATGGAGCTCAGGCCCCGCCAGCGTTTTTAGGGACTAAATTCCAGAAGTCAAGACCCACAGCCGGGGGATGGTGCACTTAGAGGAGCTTATAACAAGTTTCCTGAATGGGACTAGAGCCTGATCTAATGTGTGGACAAATTCTTTATTTGAACTGATAGAAGGATGGAGTTTGTAAAAAAAAAAAAAANTGCAAGGAGATCCAACCAGTCCATTCTGAAGGAGATCAGCCCTGGGATTTCTTTGGAAGGAATGATGCTAAAGCTGAAACTCCAGTACTTTGGCCACCTCATGCGAAGAGTTGACTCACTGGAAAAGACTCTGATGCTGGGAGGGATTGGGGGCAGGAGGAGAAGGAGACGACAGAGAATGAGATGGTTGGATGGCATCACTGACTCAGTGGACATGAGTCTGAGTGAAGTCCGGGAGTTGGTGATGGACAGGGAGGCCTGGCGTGCTGTGATTCATGGGGTCGCAAAGAGTTGGACACGACTGAGCGACTGAACTGAACTGAACTGAAGTATTTCACACATAATTATAGTAGAAGTTTTTTTCTTCCCTTAGATAACTGACTTTAAAACATTCTTTTTCTGAGTAATCTAAATGATAGCTTTCGATGTTGAGACGATAATTTTAATTGTGTCTTTAACAAATCTCTGTAATAATAGCTTCCTAGGCAAAGAAACTCTGACCCCCTCAATGGCTAGTATGGTGAATGTTTATGCAAACACTTCAGTGTGTCAGACCTTGAGTTTAGAACCACACAACTGCTTGGTACATGATCATCGCATATTTTCCCCATTGCATAATGACTTCCTGTGCAGAGGACAAAATGGGTTTTCTCAACAAAATTTTCAGTACAGCTGTTTTGGTGACTAAGTTTTGCAGAAGCGTTTTGATCAAATGCACCTAAAAAAGCCCCTTTTTGCCCTTTCATAATATTACCCCTTTTCCTTAAACATATAATTTTGGAAGCTTAACTCACCTTTCCCATAAAGGAGAGTTATTTTGAAAGAAATAACTTGCACCCAAAGTAGCACATTGCTTAACTGTTCTGCTCTGATTTATTCCACATGAGTTAATGTCCCAAATAACAGACATCAATTCCCATTGATAACTAATAGTTTACATTGCTGTTTTTGTGGCAGTGTATAAACATCATTCTCAAATGTATTATAAATCTCCTCATTGTCAAGCTTAGAATGATAAACTTTAGTTTCATTTGATGGTTTGGCATCTTATTTATATGTGTAATTCACCAACTCAGTGGATATGAGTTTGAGCAAACTCTAGGAGATCGTGAAGGACAGGGAAGTTTAGCATGCTGCAGTCCATGGAGTCTCAGAGTTGGACAAGACTTAGTGACTGAACAATTGTTTGCCCTGACATTAAACATTGAGAACTATTTTATAATTGGTAAATTTTGCCTTCTTATCTTTGAGAAATCTCTCTTCCTGCTCATCTTCTATCACTTTAATTTTATTTTGTTGCTTGGTTTTTCTTTGATTCTGAAATCTAGGAAGCTAACAAATTCTGGATAAACAAGGTTATAAAATACATCTGATAATGATTAAGTGTGCTGAGGGGTTGTTGTTGTTTAGTCACTAAGTCATGTCCAACTTTTTTGTGACCCCATGGTCTGTAGTCTGCCAGGCTTCTCTGTCCATGGGATTTCCCAGGCAAGAATACAGGAGTTGCCATTTCTTCCTCCAGGGGATCTTCCTGACCCAGGGATCGAACCCATGTCTCCTGCATTAGCAGGTAGATTCTTTACCACTGAGCCACCAGGGAAGCCCAAGGGCCTGTTGCTGTAGTGCACTTTAGTTCCCTGACTTTAAATCTTACTAAGAGATGAATTAATAAGAAAATGTTGCAAAGTTATCTGTGTCCCTCTACAGAGGAATAACAATGGAGAAGAAAAACACATTCAGCAGGACATGGCTGGCAATTGACAAGACACAAGCCAGCCCCTACCCACCCTGCAACTCCTGGTCAGTTTCTCCCTCTTGTTTCCTATAAGGTCCTATCTGTATTCAGGCCCCCCCCCCCCTTTTTTTTTTTTTGCTAAGTCGCTTCAGTCGTGTCATTAGATATATCCAATTAACTTGCATGAGTCCTAGTGAAACAAGATATCTATTTCATTATTCTTAAAGTATAGTCCACAAAACAAANTTTTCCGGCCCCCCCCCCCCTTTTTTTTTTTTTTGCTAAGTCGCTTCAGTCGTGTCATTAGATATATCCAATTAACTTGCATGAGTCCTAGTGAAACAAGATATCTATTTCATTATTCTTAAAGTATAGTCCACAAAACAAATGTCAGTATTACTAGGAAGCTTGTTGGAAACACAATATCTTAGGTCATATCCCAGACCACTCGGGTCAAAATCTGAATTTTATCAACATCCACATGTAATTCTTGTGTATGTTGAAGCTTGAGAAGCACCGGACAGAGACTGGAATGAAAGTTTCTGCTGGTTTCCAGCCAAAGGCATAGCTTAAATCCCCAAAGATGAAGTAGTGTTGGGTGTAGCTCAAATATTGTTTCCATCTGAAGGACTTCCAAGACCTTCTGAGAGCCTCTGATTTCGTGATGATTGCCTGCAATGAGCAGGAACTGAAAAGCAGACTCTAGGTGCATGGGAGATGTGTACAAAGTAGTCTTTATTTAAAGAACTGAAACAGGCAGATTTAGCATCTCCTGAGATTTAAGGTCACAATAGCCCTCCTATCTGCTTGCCTTCACATTCAGATTACTTGGATTAGAAATAAATGTTTTCTTTAAGGCTTGTTGTAAAGTGAAACCCTGGCCAAACCTAGAAATACAATTGCATTTCTCAGCCATAGGGAGGATTTTGCCAACTTGTGCTGTTTTGCAAAGCTATTTACCTGTTCTAGCCCAGCCAACGGAGAAGGCAATGGCACCCCACTCCAGTACTCCTGCCTGGAAAATCCCATGGATGGAGGAGCCTGGAAGGCTGCAGTCCATGGGGTTGCTGAAGGTTGGACATGACTGAGTGACTTCACTTTCCCTTTTCACTTTCATGCATTGGAGAAGGAAATGGCAACCCACTCCAGTGTTCTTGCCTGGAGAATCTCAGGGATGGGGGAGCCTGGTGGGCTGCCGTCTATGGGGTCACACAGAGTCAGACATGTCTGAAGTGATTAGCAGAAGCAGCAACAGCAGCCCATTCAAATCACTGAACATTGGGTTTAGCCTTTGTTTCAACCCCAAAGGTGGCTTCATTCATATATAATATGAACTGATATAAACCTCAGTAGTTGTTTACAGATTTCATAGTGTAGGACACTGAGTTAATTATATTGAATTTGGGGAGGCAGAATTAACTTGATCTTATGCCAGATTATTGTAACCCATGTAGCATTTCCCCACCCTAGGGCGTGTGATTTAATTCTAATAAAGAACTATTTGGATAGATCTAACGATAATTTTTGTTAAACACAAAGCACCAACATTTTCCACTAGCCCATAGCCCACTTTGATGTTGGGGGAGGGGTTAGAGCTGATAGTATTGATCTCATGATTTCCATATTATCATGCTTACAGTTGTAAAAGAGGAGAGAAACTAAAGAGTGTAGGGAAAATCTGAAACCTTTGCTTTCAGAAATTACTGCTTGATGGCTGGGCTTAGTGAATGCTATAACCACTAATATCCTCTCCATGTTTCTCTTCATGGAAATCTGTAGACAGATGAAGGGCAGCCATGGCATATTTTTGTTGTAACTCCTAGATTCTTTGCTTTTGTCTTGTCACTGACTTTACAAAAAGATCATACCTTGGGAATGTAGGAATTTCCTCCTTTGATATCCCTCTATCAGCCATAACCTGGAGTTTCTTGGCCTGGAGAAGGTTCCTCTCTTCCTGGGAATTCTAGAAAAATCATTGCCTTGGGGGAGTGGTCAGACATGCTGGGTTCTCTGTGTGACCTTACTTAGGCCACATCCTCTTCAGAACATATTTCTTTATGGGAAATTGATGGTTAGGGATTCTGAATCCTAGCAATCGTTGTCCTGTGGTGTTTGTTCCAAATAATAGTGGATGACCTGGATCTATTTTCCATACTTACAACTCTTAATGAAAATAAGATATTTATACGTATCATTACTTATAATTGCTTACTTAAAATGTGGTTTGTTGGACAACATTTTTCTAATTATGAGTCCTTAACAGAGAAATTCTCAAAGGAACACTTGGAGGAAACAAATTAATTACCCATAGATAATATAACCTTCAGTTTAAGTCTTCTTTATCTGACCTGTGCCCTAAAGAACAGGGATGAAAAGCATCTTTGAAGGCATTGGAAAAGTAACAATCATCAAAAAAAAAAATCCGCTTTACTACCAGGTTACCTTAGAGTAAAGAGGATGTGGCCTAAGTAAGATCACACAGAGAACCCAGTATGTCTTACTCCCCCAAGGCAATGATTTTTCTAGAATTTCCAGATGCCCAGAAGACTCCCTTGTTACCAGTATGAACAAATGTACTCCCCCAATCCTCAGGGCCATGACAACCAAGTGAACAGGTTTTCTCTATACTTGGGAAGGCATGGATATTTGGAAACCAGTGGTTAATGCCTGCCATTTACTGCATGTGCATCTCTTGTAATTGGTCACAATCTTTGTTCTACTGGTTGCTAACTATTTCAAATATCACCTTAGTCTGAGAGTAATGATGCACCCTTCCAGCTTACATGATGATGCTGTTTGAATGTCAAAAAGTCATCTAGGGACTGGCAGCATTGGCACCACCTGGGAGCTGGTTAGAAAGGCAAGTTCTTGGGCCCTGTCTCTGCCTGACTGAATCAGAAACTCTAGGGTGTATTTCACAATTTGTGTTTTCACAAACACTCCAGGGGATTTATCTGCCTGCTAAAGTTTGAAAAGCATGAGGCATTTTAACCTCTCAGAGCAGCTTTCTAAACAGCATATTGCTTGATTCTTATCTCCCTGTGTCACTTGGATGAATTTCACTCATATTTGATGGATGGCAGCTCAAAGGTAAGTCAAATGAACCAGGGTCAAGTAGTCAATTTTATATATTTATTATTTATCTCTTGGCATTTGGCATACAGATTGTACTCCACTAAAGCTGACCCCAATTTACTACCTATTTTTGGAAAAAAGCCTGTCACTTATGTTCTTTCAAGTTCTCTAAGATAATAGGTTCAATTCAGTTGATTCAGTTCAGTCACTCAGTCATGTCAGACTCTGCGACCCCATGAACTGCAGCATGCCAGGCATCCCTGTCCATCAACAACTCCCAGAGTTTACTCGAACACATGTCCATTGAGTTGGTGATGCCATNGCCCACCAGGCTCCCCCGTCCCTGGGAGTCTCCAGGCAAGAACACTGGAGTGGGTTGCCATTTCCTTCTCCAATGCAAGAAAGTGAAAAGGGAAAGTGAAGTCGCTCAGTCGTGTCCAACCCTCAGTGACCCCATGGACTGCAGCCCACCAGGCTCCTCCGTCCATGGGCTTTTCCAAGCATGAATATTGGAAAAGGGTGCCATTGCTTTCTCCGATTATGTGTTCTACTGGTTGTTATTTTGCAGTGTGTTTCCCACAGTGGAGACATATCACATTATTCTTTAATGTCGTATTCTATCTCAATAAATAGTCATCATTACTGACATTACTATTGGTTATTTAATAATGTTAACTTTCCTTAGTAGTTGTTACAATTTTATGATGCTAACTTACTAAAAACTAAAATAATTTTTATATTAGATTAAAAAGTATATTTAGGGGGCCTTTCAAGGCACAATGAATCCTTTGCAAAAAAGAAATCCTATCCCTTGCCTGTGGGTCATTAAACAGATTGGGATTCAGAGAATTAAGTCCCAAGTAATCTTGTTATTATTTTGATGTTGCCCTTTTCCTTCCTTATGAAATGAAATACTTTGGTTATCAGAAGCTGCGTTAAGTGTTTTTTGTGTATATGTCATAATTCTAATAAAAATAGCATTCATGGAGGTTTCCTTTGGAGCCATGGTTAAAACACTCCATCGTGGGTCTCTGTCAAGATATCTGAAAACTTTTTCTTGGCTTCTGGCTTTGAACAACGTTTAAGAGTAACAACAAGGCTTCATTGTACCCTGAAATTTCTGTAAGGCAACATTCATTCAAGTGTTGATCTGCATTTAGCCATCCAAGAATAACAACAGTTATTTATATAATTTTATCCATGTTTCTGTTTTTTCCTATCCCTTTCACCCTTTCACCCCACCCCTGCTGAAACACTGCAGCTTGTTTGGGATGGGGGTGGGGTGCTATGCAGAGAATATACTCGTACAGATATTATTCTTTTTTCCCCTCTGGTTTTGCTATGGCGTGAACAGACAGGACCTTTTTCTGATTAACAATATTATTTAGGTTTGAAATTTAATATCACTTAGTATCATTTCTAAGTAATGGAATAGGCCTCCAATAATAAGGGTATGTTTATTGACTACTGCTGCTGCTGCTAAGTCGCTTCAGTCGTGTCTGACTCTGCGACTGACTAGGTTAGCTTAATTCAAATTATGATGACCACAGAAGGCCAGAATCTGTGATGAAATGTACAGCCTTAAGTGGTTTGATTAAAAAAAGAAGCTCAGAGTATTTCAGCTATAATCTAAACCAAACCTTAGCAAATAATGGATACAAATATGCCTTTCATGGATTTGTGATTTTCTGTGGCCTTTAGTGGCCACCTGAGTCATAGTCAATCCTTACTGAGAAAACTTAGCCAGTGGTTGAAGACAGTTACATGGGATGTGAATGTCCATGGCCTTATGATAATAGGTGCTGCCTAAGCTACACAACCAGCTATTTATGAGCACGTTAAAGGCATTAAACCTCAGCACTCAGTTGCTCAGTCATGTCTGACTCTTTGCGACCCCATGGACTATAGCCCACTAGGCTCCACTGTCCATGGAATTTTCCAGGTTGCCATTTCCTCCTCCAGGGGATCTTCTTGACTCAGGGATTGAACCCAAGTCGCCTGTGTTTCCTACACTGGCAAGAAGATTCTTTACTACTGAGCTACCAGGGAAGCCCTAATTTTGTAAAAATTGTGTACTTGTGTACTTCTAAGTTTATATAAAAATTGTTATAGCTTTAGCTCCAAGATACTTTCTATGTTCAATGTCAGAGCCAGTGGAAAGGAATAAAGAGTGATGATTAAGCCAGAGATCCATATATAGCTTTCACTTTAACACAAAGAAGAGACTGGCTAGCAGAGTAATTCATAATGTGCAGAAGAGCAAGGTAAGTCTAGGTCACTGTCATCATTCAAAGTCAGCCTTCTAGAGAAATGAAGTTGGCAGTTGGTTTTGGGTGTACTAAGCTGATTTCAGGCAGCTAAGTCACATGGGTGGTGCCTGTGTATATTCAGAAGGCCATCCATCCAATCAGTGGTCAGAAGTGTAGGCAGAAAAGACTTTGTCCCTAGCTTGGAGAACTTCCAAAATCTAGTCAAGATATTGGGATATTAGACTAAGAGAAAAGACTTCAGGTGTAGAATAAGCCAGCTGCAGTGTCTTCTAGATTAGTTAGAGAAATACTGTTCTAAGATGAGTTAACAAAATTAGACAAAGGAGAAGGGAGCAACTCAGTGGGATTGTGTCTCAGTTTGTGTTTCTTTGGGAGAAGAATAGGAACCACTGATTTAAGTAAAAGTAGAACCTTTAGAGGATGGCAGGAATATTGGTAGAGGAGTGGGAAAGAAGTATCAGCGAGGAGAGGTGGTCAACAACTGGCATGTTACAAAGACAGTCACAGCTATGGGCAACTGAAGCTTAATCTCGCTGGGAGACTCTGGGAGATCTTGTAGAATCTATCTCAGAGTTAATCTGCCCAGGGGTGAAGGAGCTGGGGTATGTGTACACCAACATCCTTGACAAGTTGAGTCTGCTGTGTTGAGGGTGACTCAGGCTCCAGGAGTAAGAAAAAGTCATATGTATTAGTCAGGTTCTCCGGAGAAATAGAACACATAGGATGTCCATATCTAAATATCTGTATCTGTATCTATAGAGATATTTACTGTAAGGGATTTGCTCACACAATTAAGGAGTCTGAGAAATCCCACAATCTGTTATCTGCAAGCTGGAGGCCCAGGTTGTAGGAGTAGGTCCAGGAAAGCCAGAGTAGTCTCAACCTAAACCTGAGGCCTAAGAATGGGGGGAGCTAATAGTATACGTCCCAGTCTGTGTCTGAAGGGCCCCCAAACTGGGAGCCCACAGTGTAAGTCCTGGTCAAAACCTGAAGGTCTGACAACCAATAGCTCCAATGTGAAGGATAGGAGACAATGGATGTCCCTACTCAAACAGAGACAATGAATTTATTCGTCTTCCACTTTTTTGTCCTATTTGGGACCTCCACAGATTAGAAGATACCTGCCCAATTTCTTCTTAATCTACTGATATAAATGCTAATCTCACTTAGAAACATCCTTATGGACATACCCAGAAGTAATGTTTTACCAGTTGCCTAAGCATCCCTTAGCCCAGTCAAGCTGACCAAATTAACCATCACACCTCAGGCAAAGTAAGGAAGGTCTTGTTAATTGGAAAACTCATATCCTGGTCAGGATTGTCTAGAAGATTGGGGGTTCTGGGTCAGAAGACATAAAAAGCAAGTAAATAGAGGAGGAAAAGCAAGAGCTGACAGCTCATCTGCTGGGAACCACTTTCCACTTCTCCCTATGACTGAGCACCAGCACCACTACCACCAATATGGTAGCAGGAAAAGAGTTGAAAGAAGAAAGAAAAAGACAAGGAAAAGAGTTTACAGTGACCACAGACAGAAGCTGTTGATACTGCATTTCCAATCTCCTCTAGAATTTTCCACAGAGACTTTGAAAGATTTCTGAAGTCTAATGTAACTGAAGAGTGCAGTTGAGATCTGAGTGAAGAGAGTGTAATTAGGAGTCAGAGACACTGAGACTTTCCTGGTGGTCTAGTGGTTAAGACCTCACTTCCAATGCAGGGGGTACATGTTTGATCCTTAGTTGGGGAGCTAAGATCCCACATGCCTCACAGCCAAGAAACCAAAGCATGAAATAGAAAAACTTTAAAATGATACACACACACAAAAAAAAAATTCTTAAAAAAATAGAAAGGGTCAAGACCAGTTTGAAACGCAAATGCTGCCTTAGTTAATACATGGGGGCATCTTGTTCTACAATTCTGGTTTTATTTTCTGTATAAAAGAGGAATTATAGAGTGTGAATTTTATTTTCCAAAAGTTTTAAAAATATTGTGGGTATATGAATGCCCATTGTAAATTGTGATGCACCATGCAAATGTTCATCTTATGATTAGTATGCATTGCATTTGAAAATAGCATCAAATTGATTGTTTATATTCACAGACTGGCTTAAAAAAGTAGAGATATTTGAATTTGGCCAAAGTTTTATTCTTTAATATGACTTATTTATATAAAAGATATAAATTTATATNGCAAATGTTCATCTTATGATTAGTATGCATTGCATTTGAAAATAGCATCAAATTGATTGTTTATATTCACAGACTGGCTTAAAAAAGTAGAGATATTTGAATTTGGCCAAAGTTTTATTCTTTAATATGACTTATTTATATAAAAGATATAAATTTATATAAAAATCTTACATTATAAGATGTAAAATAAACTTTAAGTGACCAATTAAGTCTACTAAGTTGTCACATCTAGCCTGGACTCCTTCATCAAAACATGAAAACATAAATGTAATCAACCTGGAGAGTGAACAGTCAATTGATTTGAAAAGTGTACCCTTATTTTTTTTCATTGAATGAGTCATTGTAAAGATACTTCTAATTTGGGAAGTTTCTCATTTTATGTATCTCTTTATTTCAGAATGAAAAATTTTGAAACCAATGATTTAGCATTTTCTCCTAAGGAAAATTTTGGAGACAAAAGTGGACTTGCTGCATATGTGGCTAAAGCAATAGACCCATCCATCAGCTGGGAGGATATTAAATGGCTGAGAAGACTGACATCTCTGCCCATTGTTGCAAAAGGCATTTTGAGAGGTTTGTTTATTTCTCTACCTGAGTTCATTCTGATTTTATGATTCTTTATGGATATGACCATGATTTTTAAGGGAAAATAATCAATTATTTCCAAATAATTAATATAGAAATATAAATCCATCTCTCAGTTCTCCCGTTTGACATTAATGACTAAATGTTTCTTCCTTCTGAAGGAGAACAGGGCTCTTATGAAGTAAAAAGTTACTTTTTCTAAAGTAGTGGGATTGCCTTATTTTGGATGCCATTGAATCACAGAGCTTGGTGAAACCTAGGTAGAAGGTCTTGAGTTTGTTGCTTTGGCTGAAAGCTGCCAACACTGCTCTCAGATCAATAAAAACTCCCAAGGAAGGTATGACAGCCAGATATGTTTAAGAGCCCTTTGTATTTTTCTCCTGTTCCCTCCCAGTACCAATGACTAGAACTGATTTTTTGAGTGTGGAATCCCATATCACCTCCTTTTAGAGAATGGTAGACTAGAATGTTAAAATCCTCAAATATCAAGCCATGGTTGTTAAAAAACTTGACAAATTCCCCAGTATCCACATGTATGCAAATCCCACAGGGAGGTACCAATGAATATAATAATTTGGAATGTAAATGTGTTCACCCACAAAAATATTTTCTTGCTTTGAAAACATTTAATACTGTTATGTAGATGACTGCCCCAAACATATTATTTCAAATGGAAATGTTTAAGTAAGTGGCTCTGTAATGAGAGGTTCTGTTAATTTATCTCAGGGTTAACTATGACTTAGAATCAAAACTTTTTCATTGGTTTTACTCGAATATGTATGAGTACCATGGCCCTTATTTATAAAGCTCTGGGAATGCCCCCGATTTTATTTAATAGTATGGACACAAAAATAAGCTAATGTGAGTAAAAGAATGGGCCTAATGAAGCTCAGCTACCCACTCCAGTATTCTTGGACTTTCCTGGTAGCTCACATGGTGAAAATTCACCTGCAATGTGGGAGTCCTAGATTCGATTCCTGGGTTGGAAAGATCCCTTGGAGAAGGGAACAGCTTACCCACTCCAGTATTCTGTCCTGGAGAATTCCATGGACTATACAGTCCATGGGGTCATGAAGAGTCGGATATGACTGAGCAACTTTCACTTTTCACAATGAAGCTTTTAAGTAGTGGAGATATGTTTAAATCTTGATCTGTCTTAATCTGTGCTTTTAAAAGACATTGTTATATTCTTTTCTATAGACTATTGTCAGTTCAAACTTTCTGTGGATTATACTTTTTTGAGTGTATACTGATATTACAGACACCTTTAAACAACAGTTTTGCTGATCTTGCTTGCATTCATACTGTAGTCCATGACTGTTAGTGCTACTTCCTGTAGCTATATTCCACTGTAGGTACTGAAATATTAACTTAAAGGATCTGTCCCATTTATTTGCTCATTCATTCACTTATTCAATCACTCATTTCATAAACATTTGTTATGCTTACTGTGTACTAAAATAAAAGACAATAAATTGAGATCCTTGGCCAAAGGACATCCCATTCTTGGAGGGGACAGACATAAAAACAAGAATTTGGATGAGATAAGATGTTGTAGGTACTGCGATTGAAATCTATGCACTATAGATTAAATAGTGTTTGGACAGTTATAAAAGTGATTTAGGGAAGGTTTCATTCCAGGATGGAAGATGATGTTTGACTTTTGTCATGACAGCAGGTCAAAAGACTCTTTCAGACTTCGGTCATGTCAAAATACAGCAGTCACAAGTAACAGTGTTAAACCATATATGCCATATGTAGACTTTAAGATGTTTGAGAACCACTGAGAACCACTAAGAACCTTGATGAGGGAAACAACGTCATCAGATTAGCAATGTAGAAAAAGCAAGCTTTGTATAATGGGCCGACTCAATGGAGGTGGCCTAACTGTGGTCAGGGAAGCAATTTAGGAAACTGCTGTAATCTGGGCAAGAATTGTGGCTAATCCCTGGGTAGCTCAGCTGGTAAAGAATCCACCTGCAATGCAGGAGACCCCAGTTTGATTCCTCGGTCGGGAAGATCCACTGGAAAAGGGATAGGCTACCCACTTCAAAGTATTCTTGGACTTCCCTTGTGGCTTAGCTGGTAAAGAATCAACCTGCAATGTGCGAGACCTCTGTTTGATCCCTGGGTTGGAAAGATCCCTTGGAGAAGGGAACAGCTTACCCACTCCAGTATTCTGGCCTGGAGAATTCCATGGGCTGTATTGTCCATGGGGTTGCAAAGAGTTGGACATGGTTGAACTACTTTCACTTTCACTTTCACTTCACAGTAGGGTCAGTAAGAAAACTGAAATGGTGTAATTCATTTAGAAAATTATTAAAATATTTAAAAATAATTAAACATTATTTTAAAAATGCTGTTTCAAGTATTTTATCAGTCTCATCACAGAAGGCTCACAGCAGTTGGGGTAAAATCACCAATTTAATTTTTAACCAACTTTTCAATTTTGGATTCCCAATATACTTAATTTTCTACAACTTTCCTCTAGGATATGGTGTGAATCTATTGCATGAGACTTTACTATCACATGTTATGTTGAAAATGCTTTGACTTCAAGAACATCGTTCTGTGGCTGTTATACCAAGGACCACTACCACCACCATACTTCTCTTTTTTCTTCCTTATCCATATGTTATGTGTTTTTCACTCAGTAGACAGCCTGAATGTTTATAGAGTAAAATACTTAGGGAAAACTGCATGAATAGCTATCACTAGAGAGAGCTCAAAAGCAAGAGAAGGAAAGACTGGGCATTTGGCATTTGAAAGGAAATAACATGTATTTGTACATGTGCAGTTTACATTGTCTAGCTTCTCTGTAACTATTTACTTCATTTATTTAACAAACAAGAATCATCACTATGACTACAACTACATCAAGTGGTGCATAGGTTCAGTCTGGTGGAGGGGAGGCAGGAGTGGTGAGGCCAATTCTGGGAAATCCAGGTCTCATTATTTCACAGATCTTCATCCAGAAGTTACATGGATTGACTAAGAGTCATCTATCTTTTTTCATTTTCCTTTTACCAGAAAGGTACAGATTATGTTTGTAGGAATAAGAAATCACAGGCTCAATGAAACATCCCCCCTTACTGCCGTTTTAAGGATTGCATTCCAATGAATGCAAGTAAAACAGCAAGATGCAATCTCTTGCTGTGGTTAAACTCTGTCTTTGGAAATCTCAACATAAACTCCAAATATGTACTCAAGACAGGGTTAGATTTTCCTCAGAACTCACGCTAACAAATGGCATTATAAACAAAGGCTTGTGCTTTTTAGATTTTTTTTCTAATTAAAAAATTTAAAACTAAGCTATCTCACTTCTCTAGTGGTTTTTGGCTTCTCAGAAACTTCTTTAACTCATTATTATCCTAACAATAATTTTTAAAGACATTCTCAAAGAATATTCATTCATTGTTCCTGAATTGTGTTCAAAACTGCTGCCATGAAGCTAGGATTTAGTTACTAAGCTCCTGCTCAAATAGCATAGAGTCCTGCTATATGTCTATTGTTCAAGGCCTTGACAATAGATAGGAGATAATACTACTCTAAATCTTGAGTACTTACTTTGGTATTTAAGATTAAGTATGGAAATGTATTAATAAGATAGCAAATAGTGCTATTCACTATTGACTGTGTTTGTGAATCAGTTAGTGTATTGTGTTTGTGAATCAGTTAGTGTATTAACTGGCAAATCAACAAATTTGGAATGTCATATCAGTAAACTCTAAAGGTTAATGAAAATATCCAAGATTAATGAACATTTGCTATGATCACTTTGACTCGCTTGTTAAGAAAACGTTTTTCTCTGTGGGTTAAAATAAAATGTGAACAAGATAACATAAACAGCTAAGGAAAGGGATACATAAATGGTCATAAATGATTACTTTCATTTTTTCTCTACATACTCATGATCCTGTCTTCTGAGAAAAGCTTTCAGTGATTTCTCCCTACATTCCCAGCAATGCCTGGTACAACACAGGCAGTGCTGGGAATTTGAGATGATAGAAGACAACAAACGAAGACTTGAATAGCACTTCCTTCAAAATGAAAAGCTCAAAATAATCATAATCCTCACTATGATGAAAATTTGTTGTTATAAACAAAACTTAAATAGACTTGCCAAAAGTATCCAGCAAATAAATCTTCCTCTACTTACTCATATTCTTAGTTAATATTCCCTGTACCATCGGCTGAAAATAATAATAATCATATTTATCTGAGTGCTCAATATGTGTCAGGTACTTTCTAAGAGCTCATTCAACTCATTTAATCCACAAACCGATCATATTTGAATCTTTATCCCCATTTTGTGGTTTAGCACACTGATGCACCAAACAAGTTAAGTAATTTGCCACTTACATGGCAAACATGTAGCAGATATGGGATTCAAAGCTAAGTGTCCTTACTACCAAGCCTAAGGGGTTAATCTCTTTTTCATACTGTGTAGGATCAGTTTATTGACAGTATTCAATATCTTAAAACACAGGTTAAATAGCTACCTGGTGGCAAGTATTTGCATTATAAATCAGAGGATTACATATATCTTCAATTGTGAGGTTCATAAAATAAATTTCAAATATTTTAATTTTTTTAACTTTTGATTTTTATGTTTGGTATCACACATGCAATTAGATAACCAGAGCAATTCCAATTACATTTTATATTGTTTGTTAAGGTTACTTATAGATATAGATACATATAGACATAAGAAGAACCATGGTACATCTCTTTGTTAGAGTGGGTAAACCCATGCAAACATTAAAACTCAGTTAGCCAATATGGCAGTCACTAGCCAAGTGTAGCTATTCAACTACATTAAAGTTAAACAAAAGTAAAATTTAGTTTCTCACGTACATTTCCACACTTCTATTACTCTATGGATATTTGTATTACTGTATGGAACCACATAGATGTAGAACATTTCCATCATCATAGAAAGTTCTCCTGGGTAGCACACAAGTCTGTGTCTTTAGAGAACCATTTCCTAAACATGCTTTTAGATGATAGTGTGAGAGCATATTGGGTTTCTAGTTCAAAATGATAGATTGAGCACATATGTACCCTTTTATCAAATTTAAGACCTTACTGAAATTAAAGTACAGAAATCCAAGAATGCATAACACTTATGACAGCAAAGGAAAGGAAGGCACAAACAGCAGAGAAACTTCAAGACGTTTATGAAAGAAACAAAAGGTAAAGGGAGTATATTGACAGCAGGAAAATGAAAAGAAAACTGCTCCTGTGGAGAGTCTTTGTGAGAACCCTGAAGGCAGGAGCAAGTCATATCATAGGGTGCCTGAGGGATTCTAGGGTCTAGAGTGCAAGTGTGACAGAGAGGAGGGATGAAAAGTGGAAGCTGAAAACCAGAGGAATCAGTGGAGTTCTGTTTGTGACACTCACCCACTAGCCCAGGGGAGACTCTGCTGAAGATGGGTAAGGTTTGCTGGGGTCCCAGGGTGTCCAGGGGACTGGTCTCTGCCTCTTGCTGGTGCCTTAGAGGGGTTCAGGTTAGTGAAGAGCTGGGAGCTACGGGGTCTCTGAAGGGTCTGTGCTCCAGCCCAGGGGAGACTCTGCCTTTAGCATCACAAGGCATTTCAGAAATTCCAAAACATAAAAGACCATGGTACATCTACAGAAAAGCTGATGGCAGAGGAAAGAGATAAAGTAAGAAAAGAACTTTAAAGATTCCAAAGGATAGATTCAGAGAGATTGAAAATATGTCTAAATAAGAAGAGTATGCTGTGAAAAGAAAATTGGAACTTTAAAAAGAGTTCCCAAATATTAAAAACATGATTTTTGGAATTAAAAATAAAATTACTTGTTAACTGAAGAAGAGGGTCAAAGATATTTCCCAAAATATAAAACAAAGTGACAAATAGAAATGATTAAATGATTTTAATCATTAAATATGATTAAATGAAGGAGAGGCTTGAAGACTGTTTAAAATGTCCAATATCCAAATGATAAGGGCTTCAGGAAAATTAGAGATACCAAGGGAACATTTCATGTGAAGACGAGGGCAATAAATGACAGAAATGGTATGGACTTAAGAGAAGCAGAAGATATTAAGAAGGCATGGCAAGAATACACAGAAGAGCTACACAAAAAAAGATCTCCATGACCTAGATAACCATGATGGTGTTATCACTTACCTAGAGCCAGACATCCTGGAGTCCGAGGTCAAGTAGGCCTTAAGAAGAATCACTACGAACAAAGTTAGTGGAGGTGATGAAATTCCAATTGAGTTATTTCAAATCCTGGAAGATGATGCTGTGAAAGTGCTGCACTCCATATGCCAGCAAATTTGGAAAACTCAGCAGTGACAACAGGACTGGTAAAGGTCAGTTTTCATTCTAATCCCAAAGAAAGGCAATGCCAAAGAATGCTCAAACTACTGCACAATTGCACTCATCTCACACGCTAGCAAAGTGATGCTCAAAATTCTCCAAGCCAGTCTTCAACAGTATTTGAATTGAGAACTTCCAGATGTTCAAG
>SJYV01050598.1:658108-700990 GCA_006410875.1 Neotragus pygmaeus | reverse complement strand
GGGTGGGATATACTGGGTGTTTGGGATTGACACATATACACTGCTGCTGCTGCTGCTGCTGTCACTTCAGTCGTGTCCGACTGTGCGACCCCATAGACGTCAGCCCGCTAGGCTCCCCTGCCCCTGGGATTCTCCAGGCAAGAACACTGGAGTGGGCTGCCATTTCCTTCTCCAATGCATGAAAGTGAAAAGTGAAAATGAAGTTGCTCAGTTGTATCTGATTCTCAGCGACCCCATGGACCGCAGCCTACTAGGCTCCTCTATCCATGGGATTTTCCAGGCAAGAGTACTGGAGTGAGGTGCCCTTGCCTTCTCCACATATATACACTACTATATATAAAATAGATAACTAATTAGAACTGACTTTATAGCACAGGGAACTCTGCTAAATGCTCTGTGGTCACCTAAATGGGAAGGAAATCCAAAAAAGAGGGGGTTTATGTAAACACGTAGCTGATTGACTTTGCTGTACAGCAGGAACGAACACAACATTGTAAAACAACTATACTCCAATAAAAGTAAAGAATAACATATTTCCTTCTAAGAATTTTAATAATTCAGTAGTGTATGCTTTTATAAATAATTTAACATCTGCCTAAAAGAAAAAAGTTCACATTAAGATCCTTACTCTGAAGGTAATAATGTAGCAAAGACTAGTCTTGAGATAATCAGGGAATGATATGGCAGAATCAGTATATTTCCACAATCCACAATACTAG
The DNA here is from genome assembly GCA_006410875.1 of Neotragus pygmaeus. Lineage (NCBI taxonomy): Eukaryota > Metazoa > Chordata > Mammalia > Artiodactyla > Bovidae > Neotragus > Neotragus pygmaeus. The sequence goes on along the minus strand of SJYV01050598.1, from coordinate 700,271 downwards.
ATCATCTCCAACTGGGGTCTAAAGACAGATTATGTGGAGTCTTTGAACTCTAAGAACTTTTTTTTTGACTTTTTATGAAAAAAAATTTTTTTAATGCTGCTGCTGCTAAGTTGCTTCAGTCGTGTCCAACTCTGTGCGACCCCATAAATGGCAGCCCACCAGGCTCCCCTATCCCTGGGATTCTGCTAACTGGATCCAAACTAGTGCTTGGTCACTCGGTCATGTCTGTCTCTTTGTGACCCCATGCACTGTAGCCCACAAAGCCTCCTCTGTCCGTGGAGAGTCTCCAGGCAAGAATACTGGAATGGGTTGTCATGCCATCCTCCAGGGGATCTTCCCAACCCAGGGATTGAACCCAGGTCTCCCACATGCAGCTGGATTCTTTACCGACTGAGCCACCAGGGAAGCCCTTAAACTTAAAAATATGACATTCTTTTCTAGTGAAAAATTTCAACTATAAAACATTTTCATAAAATAAACTTTGGGTTGTTAAATCAGTGTTTCTAAAACTAAGTCTCTGGGTGTATTCTATGACATCAGAAATTTCATTTTTCCTTTGGAAAATGATTCATTATATTCTTCATTTGAGGACCATTTGGTCTATCAGTTAGCTTTTGCTGTGTAACAAACCATTCTGAAATCTACTGGCTAAAATTCAATCGCCATTGATTCATGTCATAACTTTGTGAATTGTCCATTTGACCTGAGATCCACAGAGAGGTTTTGTGTTCCTGGCTGGGCTCACTCATACATGTCTGTGGTCAGCTGCTGGGTCTACTAGGGCAGGCTGGTGTAGGATGACCTCAGCAGGGATGGCTCTGCATTATCTCTCATATCTAGAATGTTAGGTGGGCTGAGTCTCACAAGGCACTGGATATCCCAGGGAGCAAGTGGAAATATCTAAGCCTCTTGAACTCTATGCTTAGAACAGGCATATTGTCACTTATTTCTTTTTCTGTAAGATAGTCACATGGCAACTTCAGATTCAAGGGGTGAGGAAATAGAATTTTCTGACTTCATTTCTTCCTCATGATGGGAGGAGCAGGAATGTTGCACTGCAAGGAAATGAAGATAAGGTGGCAGATGGCTGCAGCCATTTCTGCAATCGCAAACCATCAGCCAGACCTATATGGATCAGGGGTTTTCTAAATGTGCTTAGTAGAACTCATACTACTTATTAGAACTCACACCACCACCTCCAGCCAGGGCTGCCTGAAGCATGGTGGGTAGAGAGTCGGAGGAGGACTTGTGGGCAGTGGCCTGGAATCTTCTTCATTATTAACTAAAGCACCTCTGGCCTTATCTGTTTGTTTGTGCTCAACTGCTCTGGTTTGGAACCATTAAAGTGTTTTATGCCTAAAATGTCAGAAATCATGAGTGTAGGACTGGGTGCTTTAAGAAGGTAGAAAGATGGAAGCACCTTGTGAGTGGAAGTTTTGTGGACAGGGAAGACCTTGAGCAGGAACAGAAAAGAGGGGGGCTCTTCCAGAATCAGGCCCCTGTGGGATTCTTTTTGGATTCCATAAACTGCCTGGCATGATGCTTGGAATCTGCCAAGTCATCAATAAAATATTTGATAAATCAGTGAATGGATGGCTGAGTGAACAGTAGTACATTGGAATCTTACCATATTTTCCTGTAGATTAACTCTGCTGGAGCTAAGCCTGCAATTAGTTGTCTAAGGAACTACTAAGAAAAGAAAAGCTGAAATGAATGGTCTTTTAGATGTGTAGCAAGCTGAAAAGAAACAGAAAAGTCATAAAATAGTAGACTTGTTCAGTATATTTACTTTTTTATCTGCTCTTGTCAGAATTATTCTGCATAATATATACCCAGTAAAACTGCAGCTCCAGGAAGAAGAAAGGGAGGATAGAAATGCTCTGTGATGGATAGAAATTCCTTGTCCACGGACAGGAAAGCACCAATCTAGGCTTTATTTTATAACCCAGGATTCACACTTTAAGTATCCTTATTAGTTTATTTTTTAGGCCAGATTGGGCATTGGAAATATCCTAAAAGACTTGATTTGCGTGACTTTGAAAACGTGTATTGAACTGAAACTGGCTAATATTTTTCTTTGGTTTTCGTTTCAAATGGGGAAGTATACTTAATTATAGCTTGCATCATCACTTGGAAATTGTAGCATTTATATGTTGATGTAACTTGCCTGAGTCTAAAAAGAGGACTATGTATAGTTAAAGGGACATATGTAAATGGATCCAAAGCATGTTTGGCCAGGCAGAAAAGCCAAAAGGAAAAGAGGAAAATCACATTACTTGCCAAACATTTAGGGGGCTGTGCTCCAACTGTTACCTTCACTTCCTCCAAATCTGTAGTTGGGTTTGGTCTTCAGTCTTTTACATAAAACTCTTTTTACATTGAGCCTCTCAAATTTTGGGGAAGAAGCAGGAAAGCTTTTGAGTGATTTCAGCACAATTATTTCTAGAAAAACTGCTCTTGAATGTATGGATTTCATTTTATATTTAAGTACTTGGGGATAAGAGTGGATAATTTCTGTGGATTTTGACCTACTATGGTCACTATAGTAGGTCACTATGAGAATTGTTTCCACCCTCAGATGCAAAGATTTATACCAAAGTAGCCAATTGTGTCAGTTACTATCTATAACTAACTATATTGGCTATTAACCAACTTTATGAGCTATTACTACACGGTGCTAAACAACAAAAGATTCCGAACTCAGTGATTTAAATCATTATTCCCATGAAACTTTTTGTCAGCTGGGGGTCTGCTGACCTAGATTTGGTACTGGCTGGGTGGCTGTTCTCCAAGTTTCAGGTCCAGCTGGGCTTGGATGGGACAACTCTCCTTCTTCTCCGGGGGATCTCAGCTCTGTTGGGTGGAGGGGGGTTTCCCCGCATGGCAAATGGCACAGCTGCAAGAGACAGTTGAAATGTATGAGGTCTTTCAAGGTCCATGCCCAGAAATGGCACTCTTTCACCTCTGTTCACATGTCATTGGGCAAAGTAGGTTGCAAGGCCAAGGCCACTGTCAAGGAGTGATAGGTGCACTGTGTTGTTGTTGTTTTTAAACTAGGAAACACTGCCAAGTGACCTTGGAAAAAGAGTGGGTTCAGAGTGGTATGAAGAATTACGAACAATAATACAGTCTAGCAGATAGACCTCAATGAAGCTCTTGTATTCTCTCGAGCTGATATAATAAGCCCATCATCAACTGCTAATCAAGATGAGGATCTTCAAAGTGCATGTGGTCATTTTCCTTTCAGTGAGAATTCTCTAATGCATAACTGGATGTTTGCTATATTGTTATATATAATTGTATATGATATATATTCTCATATTTTGGGTAGGAAAATCAGAAACTAAGTTTTTTTTGTGACTGATAGTGTTTGCATTTTTATATACCATTGCTTCTACCATAATCTGAGTATGGATTTTAACAATTGACTTTCAATGAGTAAATTAATGTTCAGAATAATTTATATGAGGAAGATACTTCGTTTATATTTATGTATTTAATATAGAGTAGGTCTGTGTCCTTTAAGCTGATTATGTATTTTTAATTGTGTGTGTGTGTGTATATATATATTTGGATCATGATATTTGAATTCGAATATCAGGAATAAGGGCTTCCCAGGTGGTATTAGTACCACCTACCTACCATTACATCTCCTGCCTACCATTGCAGAAGACTTAAGCAACACGAGTTTGATTCCTGAGTTGGGAAGATACCCAGGAGAAGGGCATGGCAACCCACTCCTGTATTCTTGCCTGGAGAATCCTAGGGATAGAGGAGGCTGGCAGGCTACAGTCCATAGGATTGCAGAGTTGGATAGGACTGAAGCAACTTAGCATGCATATACACACATCAGGAATAAAAAAATAATCTTGGACTTCAGCAGAAAAATAAGCCACTAAGTTCCAAATTTAGCTGGTCTTTGGTTGCCAGCATTTGCACTTCTTTTATTTTAGGAGGGACTGATTTTACTGTTGATTCTAAGCCTAGCCTTTCCTACTCTCAGTGCTAATTGGATGGTTGGTGGCCTGTGGAAGCTGAGTTGGGGAACAATTCAGCATGCTCAGTATCACTTCACTGACCTCTTCTCTCCACAGATTGATGCTCTGCCAGAAATAGTGGAGGCTGTGGAAGGAAAGGTGGAGGTCTTCCTGGATGGTGGTGTGCGGAAGGGAACTGATGTTCTGAAAGCTCTGGCCCTGGGAGCCAAAGCTGTGTTTGTGGGGAGACCGATCATTTGGGGCTTGGCTTCCCAGGTAATTGGAGAACAAAGCAATAAATATATAAAACAGAGTGACTCAACTGTGAAATAAATTCATGAATCCAGTCATATGTACTTACTCAAAAGATCTGTGTCTTCTTGCTTAGGGAGAGAAAGGTGTTCAGGATGTCCTTGAGATACTGAAGGAGGAATTCTGGTTGGCCATGGCTTTGAGTGGTAAGACTTGGTGTTATCATTTACTATTTCATTTCTTCTGGGTGTCTTTAGGCCAGGCTCCTTGGTGGAAGTAAGTGAATTTGAGGGGGAAGAGCATGGAACCTTTTGGAGTGTAATTAAATTTAAAGTTGGCTACAGTGTGCAGAGAGCTCTCAAAGGGAGGAACTCCGCAGCATGTCTGCCTGTAGTGGTCACTTAGCCTCTGCTTGGACAGTTTTTTCAGGGATGCTTTGACAAGTCTTATTTGTACCTTAAGGGTGATGCTACAACATATTCTTTCTCCTCTCTCAACACATGAACAATAAACCTAATGGGCTAGCCACCAGCTCCACCTAGATGTCTATGTGGCATCTCAAAATCTACCTGTCCAAAACTAAGCTGCTCAATTTCTACATCAACTCTGCTCTACCTGCAGATTTTTCAGTCTCAGTTCATGTTAATACCTTTGTCTCACTTGCTCAGATCTTAAGTCTTAAGTTACTCTTGACTCCTTTTCTCTCTCATAGCCTCACATCCACCCACAGAAGTGCTTCCTGTAAAAAAGCCTAATTAGAACTTGCATCATCTCCCTTCTTCTTGGATATTGTAATGGTTTCCTGGTGTATCCTTCCTGTCGTTGTCTCTCTCCTTGGGTATTTTGAGTCAGCCTGTCTATCCTGTCTTCCTTCTCTGTTCCAGTTTATTCTGATCACAGCATCAGAACTATCCTTTTAGACATTAACTTAGATCATATCACTCTTCTATCAGCACATTTCAATTGCTCCCAATTTATTCAGAATAAATACCAAAGTCCTCATCATGGTCTGTGAGGTTCTATGCGGTTTGACCTTTGTCACCTCTCTGACTTCAGCTCCTCCCACTGTTACTCAGGCCATATTTGAGTGACAAATATGTCCACCCAGGCTTTATTTGCCTTCTTGCTGATCCCTGATGACAACAGGCATGTTTCAGCCTAAAGGCTTTAGCCTTGCTCTTCCTGCTGGCTGGATACTCTTTCCCCAAAAATCTATGTGGCAAACTCCCCCGTGTCCTTCAAGTCACACTTTCACATCTTACTGTCTCATAGGATCCCATGTTGATCACCATATTTAAAATAACAATTTGTCTTCTGCTCACCCAACTTCCAGCTTTTTTCTCTGTTACTGTTTCATTTTATTTTTCCATAGCAGCTAACATCGTCTAAAATCATTATTTTCCTTGGCACCTAACACCTTCTGTAGATTATCTATCACATTATTTTTCTTAAATGACACACATTGTGCATTGTCTGTTTCTTCTCTGGAATGTTAAGAACCACGAGGCAGGGATCTTTGTTGTCTTCACTGCAGTGTCTCTAGTGTCTAGATTAGAGCATAGCATGTAAATAATAAATATTTGCTGAATGAATGAACAAATAAATAATCATTATTCCTAGTGACTGTTTTGAATTTGACTCAGAATGGACCTCTAGATGCAACAAATAATCTTGAATCAATCATTCCCTCCCCTACTTTTGAAGGTAGCAAGGGCTTCCTTTTCTGTCATCTGTATCACCCAGACCATCCCCACAGAGAGATTCCAGAGCTCAGTGGTCTATGCACTTCTGAGCTGAGGCAGGGTAGACACAGTATCCGTGAGAAGAATGCCATTCTTTGAATCCTCACTCTGCCTTTTAATTTGCTACAGACATATCCTAAAAGAGAACTTTTAGCCACTGAGTCTGTATTAAATGTGGCAGAAAAGAATATACTCTTTGTGTTAATAAAAATATGTGCCAGTCATTTTGTGTTAAGGACTGTTTAGGTAATAAAAATGGTCTCATGCCACATAAGATTTGGCAAGCTTACCTTGAATCATAAACCTTACATTTGTCAAGTTTTACATTCCTTGGGAAAACGATTACCTGCCTGATTATTATTGCATTCATTTCATATTAAATGTATGCATTATTTTTTCAGGGTGCCAGAATGTGAAAGTCATCGACAAGACATTGGTGAGGAAAAATCCTTTGGCTGTTTCCAAGATCTGACAGTGCACAATATTTTCCCATCTGTATTTTTTTTTTTTTTTTGGCATATGTTACTTGACAAAGAGACACTGTGCAGAGAGTGACCACAGCCTGTAATTCCCCACTTCGATACAAAGGGTGTCATTCTTCTCCAGCAAAATAGCAATCCCTTGCTATTTTAAGTTCATTGCTTTTGACTTTTCAATGAGTGTCCTAGGAACCTTTTAGAAAGAAATGGACTTGCATCCTGGAAATATATTAACTGTTAAAAAGAAAACATTGAAAATGGTTTTAGACAACGTCATCCCCTGGCAGCCTCACGTGCTACAAACAAAAGATATTCTTGGGTAAAATTGGGGGTAGCTAGTGCCGAGGTCAAAAGATAATTATCTCCCTGTTTATAAACCTTCACTATATTTGGATATCCCTAAAACTGTGTTCTTTAAATCTAAGGGCAACTTTAGAAGGCTGGATGTGCCTGGAGAAACAGGATGTTTGGATTCACAACACTAAGGAGAGAGCACTTGATAGAACTGGGATAAAAGTTATTTTCTAGATACTTTTTTAACACTCTGGGCTATGTAACTTCTTTGAATGTAGATTTCCATTCACATCTTCAGTATCTGAATATATCTGAGTATTTTATGATATAGACTGCTGCTTTTTTTTTTTTTCAGTCTGCTTCTTAATCAGAGAGAAATAAAGCATTTTCTGAAAAATAGCTCTCTGGCCCATGTGTAACAGTATGGAATTCAACTGTTTTAATCTCAGAACCCAAATACCTCTCTGTTCCCCCTGTGCATCCTCGTGCATTCTGTTACACCTCATTCTCCTTCATTAGTTTGCTTCTTCCCCACTCACAGTCACATGTAAGGCCAGTTTCATGATTTATGAAGGCCATGCCAAGTGAAGATGTGGGCCCCCTGTTCAGCAAAGCAGGAAAAAGGCTTCCTTCCAAGATTTTTGGAACCTGTCGTGGAATCTTTTCTTTCTATTTAATGCCATGTTTCCTTGGGCAGGGGAATCCTCGTGGGTGCCTGAACACTGCCCTGTGATCTATCCTGACTCCTCTGTGCCCAAGGCCGTGAAGGGGGCTGACAGTGATGCTGTCACTGGGGCTGGATGAGCCAGCAGCCAAGGACTCATTCAAGGGACTTGGGGAGGTAGCAGGGGATGGATGGGTTGGAGGAGGGACGGTGTATCATTCTAGGCTCCCAGGCTGCAGCATGTGTTCCATGATCCCCTGATCCTTTACACAAACTCAAAGATAAGATTATTAAGAATTTTAAGTCAGTAAGAACATTAAGCTCAAACATGAGACCCCCTTTGGAGCCTGGAGTCCTGTGTGACGGCACTGGTTGCCTGTCCATGAAGCCCTGGTCATATGAGCTTCACATTTATTCCCTAGCCAGATTTTTGACAGATTGTAGGTAAAGTTGGTAACCAAAGAGAGTTTGAAATTTCTTATCACCATCTTCCTGGTTATTCATTTACTGTGAAGTATTGAATGGAACAACTGAGAGAGAATCACTACCTTAATAGATGATGGTGATGTTATATTTTGTTGTTTTATTATAATGTTTTATTATTCTCAGATCTCTCTTTGTCTCTTTCTTTCTCCCTCTCTGTCCATCATTCTGTCTTTCTCTCTTCTTCCTTCCTCCTCTCTTTTCCTTTAAATGCTAGAGTATCCGTAAACACTCTGAGGGACACAAACAGAGATCTTTCCTTTTGGAACTGTATCTAGGTCTGATAAAAAAGAATCATTTGGGACTTGCTTGGTGGCCCAGTGGTTATGACTGTATGCTTCCACTGCAGGAGGCCCAGGTTAAACTCCAGTCAGGGAACGAAGATTCCTCCATGCCACACGATGCAGCCAAATAAATAAACAATATGAAGTAAAAAATGAGTCATTTAACGTGATGAAAAATTACGCCTTAAGTTATTCTCCAGATACCAATAAAATTTTTGACTGTCACATCACATCACTGTTTTGTGTTTCCAGTTAGTGTTAATAAACTGGTAGATCTATAAGAAGCACCTCTTTGATCCCACCGACTGATTTGAAAGTGTCTTTGCTGTTGGCAAAGAATGTCCACTTTGCCTTCATCATGGTTTGTTGTTGTTATTTAGTTGCCAAGTCATGTCCGACTCTTTGCGACCACGCAGACTGTAGCCCACAAAATTCCTCTGTCCATGGGATTTCCAGACAAGAATACTGGAGTGGGTTGCCATCTTCCTGACCCAGGGATTGAACTCGCATCTCCTGCATTGCAGGTGGCCTCTTTGCTACTGACCCACCTGGGAAACCTACGTCATAGTAGGGCTGATACAGCAGGTTGCTAAAAACTTTAACTATCTCAGCAAATGAAGATCCACACATGGTGCTTTAAGTAAGTCTTATGAGAATGGGGATGAATGGTCTTAATTTGTGAATTTCTAGACACTTTTATGATCCCCAGAGCCACGCTACTTCCTTGAACATAGATACCCGTTATTTTCTTCAGAGTTGTGATAGGACTGAATGTTTTATGATATGTGTTGTTTCTATAATCAGAAAGATACAAAGTTGTTTTTACATTGTCTTGAGTGTTTCCAATCCTGTTTTAACAGTGCTAAAACCAAAGGTGTGTGATGTTTGGCACAGGAAGAGGGGGCGTTTGTTGCATATCCACTTCTGGGGATTTTCTCACTTGAGCTTGAAAGAAGTTCAAGGAAGACAATTGATCTTTCTGTTCCTGAGTTTCTTAAAATATGTTGAGAGAAGGGATAATAAGAAATGAATAATTCAACATAGGCCAATCTGCTTTTCTTGTGTGTTTAATGTATATGGTACCCTAGAGAAGTGCTTCTCAAGCTGGAGAGTGTATTATAATAATCACCTGGTGTGTGTGTGTGTGTGTGTGTTAGTCACTCAGTCATGTCTGATTCTTTGTGACCCCATGAACTGTAGCATGCCAGGTGGGCTTGTTAAAACAGATTGCTGGGATCATGTCTATAGATTCTGATTCAGGAGGTCTGGGGTAGGTTCTGTATTTCTAACATGCTCCTAGGTGAGGCAGATACTGCTCTTCAAGACATCACTGGTGCTGTCTAGAGCAAGAAGCATCAAGTCTAAGTTGCCAAGCAGATCATGTAATGACCCAACTGTAGGGTATGGGTGGATGACAACCCATCTAAAAATGTCATCTTTTCTTCAGCCAATTGATTCTTCTTTTTAAAATTTATTTCATATGGAGACACAAGGTACTTGTAGTGATGTGTGTTAAATGTCCAAGTTTGTCATAGGTGGATACATTTTACACACACACCCATGTGACTACCACCACCCAGATCAAGATTTGGAAGTTTTCCATTGTCCCCAAACCAGTCCGTCAACTGAAAGTAAACTTACGCTACTTCCATCACCATTGGTTAGTTCTAGCTGTTTTTGAACTTCATATAACTGGGATCAAATAATATATACTACTGTTTTTGGTTTTGTACATGAACTACATTGATGTTGTTGAGTATATCAGTAATCCTTTCTGTTTATTGCTCTATAGTAACCCAATGCATGAACGTACCACAGTTTATCGATTCACTGGGTTTTTTGCAGTTTTTTCTGCTGGAAGCTGATTCCCACCAGTTTAAGTGAAAATGCAAGTTCAGTGTTATTTTCTTATTTTTCAAGGAAAGCTAGACATCCACATTATTATGTGAAGATTTTTAAGAGTTGGCAAATATTTAACAGTTTAAACATGGAGCAGGTCATGTTAAACATGGTGTGGCCAGTCTGGTGCATGAGTCATGGGTTCTCAACACCTGTGACATCTTGGCCTCACAGATGTTCCCATCATGGCTAAAATCCCTCTTATGTCCCCACACAGAACAGGCCTGATACATGTAGCAGGGATGGGTGCCTGCTAACAGAACTCATCAGAATCTTTTTTCGTTAAACTTGCTTATATTCTGCTATTTAGAAGAACGTGGGTGTGAAATAAACTTCCTTCACTCTACCACGCTTGGGGAGCCCAGGGTCCCAGACCTGTAAGAATGAATCAAGTAGCATTGATGCTTCTTAGCGTGCTGTCTGCAAGCTGCATCTGTGTCATTGCTGTGCTATTCATTCATTTGTTTATCTTGCCAAAACATTAGCATTTGTGAAACAGCTTTAGAGAGCTGTGGTGGATTAGTATAGCATGAAAGGAAGTGGTGGCTTGTTCTCAAACAGGGAGAAAAGACCTTTCATTGTAAAATTCATAATTTATTTATTGTCTGAAGGACTGTATTGCACATCTGTTGCATAGCAACAAAATAAAGTTTGTCTGTTTAGGAAAATCTGAAGGCGTCTTGTAACATAAAGATAAAGAATGCTTTCTGAACTCTTATTTGCTTCAATGTGCGCTTTGTCACATGCCAATTATAGAAGAACATCAGAATGAGAGTTTATTTTAGGTGATACAAATGTTAACACAAATGATAGAGGGTATTATTTTATGTTTATGTGATGGGAAATCTTATCTATTTAAAAAGATGCAATTTCCTGTCCTTATCCAATGCTTACTTGAGTAGTCAGTATCTTGTTTCTTCCCTAAGAATTTTTTTGGGGAGTTTATTTTTAGCCAGTTATTTGTTTCTATTTCTATTGATATTTTTCTGAATATCATTTCAGATAATGCCCATAGGTTCAACTGAAAACTTTCCAGGATCTTCTGAAAACCAAGAACTGTGTTACCCTGAATGATGCCAATACAATGGGTGAAATTCAAGTGTGCAATATATTTATTTGTTCATTTGTTCAGCCTCATTGGGAAAAAGATTCTGGCTCAGTTTCCTACTTGTGTTCTCTGGTTAGATTATCTACCTTTCAAGTTGATTCATTTTTCGTTATAGTTAAAATCCTAAGTCTAACAGTGTGGGGATCTTCTTATTGATGGAGTAGTTTATAATAATATGCTTCACATTACGTATTAGAGTTTTATTACTAACCTCACTAGTTGAAGGTCAAAGTCAACCCGCCCCAAAGTTTTATTTAACCTTAGGACAGGGAGGCCTGGCGTGCTGCGATTCATGGGGTCGCAAAGAGTCGGACACGACTGAGTGACTAAACTGAACTGAGGACGCTCAGAATCTCAGCTGTGAAATGAAGACACAGCATGGTGATATATGTGAGAATGTATTGCGAATTATAAATTGGACATCAAAGTCTTATTTGTAATAATTACTTTTTATATTATTTACTTTAAAATTTGACTTTTTGNGAGGACGCTCAGAATCTCAGCTGTGAAATGAAGACACAGCATGGTGATATATGTGAGAATGTATTGCGAATTATAAATTGGACATCAAAGTCTTATTTGTAATAATTACTTTTTATATTATTTACTTTAAAATTTGACTTTTTGTGAAAAATGGTTAAGGATTCCAAGCAATTCAACAAAGTAAAATAAAAACCACATATTTTATCACATAAATATAATTGTCATTTATATTAGGTGAATAATATTTCAGATACTGCTATATACATATAATAAATAGCATCTGGATACATAGATAAAAATGGCTTTGCTAAAATAGAACTACACAGTAAATGCTACATTTAAGTAAAATATTCAATTTAGTTTTACTTGAATTTAGTAGGAGGGAAAGTGAAATCGTAAGAATTCTTAAAATTAAGGTAAATAATTCTTCCAAAAAGAAATATAGTATGTAAGTACCTGCTTATGACATTTTGAAAATTATTTAAAACTTAAGAAGTTTGAGCGACTTGTTATTTCTGGCATATACATTTTATATGGTATCAGTTAACTAATCAATATTAAAAATGAAGAAATTAGCCTCTTACATCTACTCTTTTCTATTTTTCTCCCTTTCTCTCTAAATATTATTAATGTATTATAATTTTTTTCTACTATACCTCTTCTGAAATTGTTTAATTATACCTCTTCCAAAATTGTTTAATATTAGTTTTCATTGAAAAGGGTTTAGTACTTACATAATCTTCATAGCTTCTCTGTTCCCTGGTTCTTCATTTTGATTTACCTCGTTTTCATTCCCTGGATTTCATTGGTAACTCATATTTTAAGAAACGAATCGCCAGTCTAGGTTCGATACAGGGNGGTGATGTCATCTGGATGTCTGAGGTTGTTGATATTTCTCCTGGCAATCTTAATTCCAGCTTGTGCTTCTTCCAGCCCAGCATTTCTCATGATGTACTCTCTAAATATTCCAGTTCAGTGAAGAGCCAAGATGATTTCCTAGTCTAGATTCATTTACAGTTTTGCTTCCATCAAACTAAGGGATAAGAATGAAACTGAAAAATATCATACCTTGTTAGAGCATTGTTGGAAATATCCAAGAATTCTTGGAAAATGCTCATAATCAGATGATAATATCTACCCTATTGAACCATCTCAGTAATTAATAATTGTGTTTGTCACCAGTTGTCATTTAATAACATATCAGTTAAACCATTATACTTATCCTTAAATTTTTTTTACCCATTTCACTGGAGAGTGTGAAGCAGTAGGGGAGTGGAATTTTTGTGGAGATAGCTTCTAATTTCACAAAGAATGCCTCAAGGCTGTTAAATATTTCTCTGTATATTGAGGTCATGCCAAGATGAATATTAGAATAAGATCTGCCATCCAGATCTTCAGGCTCTGGACTGAGACATCTTTCTGTTATGGCACACTGCTTCCTGCACTGCTTTTTGGTACTTTGAATATCTCAGAAAGTGCAGAGTTCTATTATTATCAACTGTAATACTTATTAGTCCTTTAGTATGTTAACAGACTTCTGGTGTCAAGAACAACAGAAAGTCATCCTCAACAGTGTTTTGTCTACTCATGGAGCATTGCTTCCAGCCCTGGCCAGACTGAGTATATTCACAGGAGAGCGTACAGCATGGTGAAGTGAAGTGAAGTTGCTCAGTCATGTCCAACTCTTTGTGACCCCACCGACTGCAGCCTCCCAGGCTCCTCCGTCCATGGGATTTTCCAGGCAGGAATACTGGAGTGGGTTGCTATTTCCTTCTCCAGAGGATCTTCCCCACTCAGGGATTGAACCCAGGTCTCCCACATTGCGGGCAGACACTTTACCCTCTAAGCCAGCAGGGAAGATGCCTGGAAATCCAGTCATGCTTCTAGAATGTACCACCATCTTAAAGTTGACATGTGATGATTTTTACTTTCTTACTTTTGCTGTTAAGTAAACATATGGATAAATTTACGCTATGTTGTCCTAAGAGTGAAACAAATACCACTAAGGAAAAATTATGAGGATAGAGAGCTAGAAGCTGGATTGCCATATCCATGAAGGTAGAGAATTTGTCTCGCTTATTGCTATATTATTAGCACCGTCCATGAAAAATTGTAGTGATTCAATAAATATTTGTTAAATTAATCAACAACAATTTGTAAGGGATATTATAGAAAATTTTAAAGAATCAACTCTAACATTCTATGTATGGCATCAAAATACAGTGAATACTTAAAGCATTCCATTAAGAAAATTTAAAATCACAGTATTTGATGTAAAATTCTAAGAACATGAATTTATACATGAGCGTTTTATGATCAAAAATTGTTATTTTGAAACTGCGTTTGATTTGCAAAACAGAAATGAAAAGGGGGGCATTATTAGAATATTAAGAAGTGTAATTTTCTTGAGGGTGGGTTTTGTGATTTTAAAATTTATTTTTTGTGAGTTACAAAGTTTATTTTAATATAATCAATTAAAGAAACTATAAATTAGGCCTTGATTATAGGTATTTAAAAATTTTTATTTTATATTGGAGTATAGTTGATCAGGGGCTTCCCTGGTGGCTCAGTGGTAAAGAATCTGCCTGCCAACACAGGAGATGCAAGAGATGTTAATTCCGTCCTTGGGTTGGGAAGATCCTTGGGAGCAGGAAATGAAAACCCACTCCAGTATTCTTGCCTGGAAAATTCCATGGACAAGGGAAACTGGCAAGCTGCANAATTTTTATTTTATATTGGAGTATAGTTGATCAGGGGCTTCCCTGGTGGCTCAGTGGTAAAGAATCTGCCTGCCAACACAGGAGATGCAAGAGATGTTAATTCCGTCCTTGGGTTGGGAAGATCCTTGGGAGCAGGAAATGAAAACCCACTCCAGTATTCTTGCCTGGAAAATTCCATGGACAAGGGAAACTGGCAAGCTGCAGTCTGTGAGTTGGAAGTTACTAAGCATGCCTGCGTGCAAGCATGGTAGTGGGTTAGCAATATTGTGCTAGTTTCAGGTGTACAGCAAAGTTATTCAGTTATACACAAACATGTATCTTGTTTCTAAATTCTTTCCCCATTTAGGTTATTATAGAAAATTGAGCAGAGTTCCCTGTGCTTTACAGTAGGCCTTTATTGGCTATCTATTTTAAATATAACAGCGTTTACATGTCAGTCCCAAACTCCCAGTCCATCCTTTCTTTCCTCCCTTCCCCCTTGTTACAGTAAGTTTTCCTTTAAGTCTGCAAATGTATTTCTGTTTTGTAAATAAGTTATTTTGTATCATTTTTTATAGTTCTGCATATTTTGATATTATATGACATTTGTCTTCATCTCACTTACTTTGGTTAGTATGATAATCTCCAGGTCCCTCCATATTGCTGCAAATGGTGTTATTTCATTATTTTTAATGGTTGAGTAGCTATGGTTTTTCCTGTGGTCATGTATGGATGTGAAAGCTGGACTGTGAAGAAAGCTGAGCACTGAAGAGTTGTTACTTTTGAACCGTGGTGTTGGAGAAGACTCTTGAGAGTCCCTTGGACTGCAAGGATATCCAACCAGTCCATCCTAAACGAGGTCAGCCCTGTGTGTTCTTTGGAAGAACTGATGCTAAAGCTGAAACTCCAATACTTTGGCCACCTCATGCGAAGAGTTGACTCATTGGAAAAGACTCTGATGCTGGGAGGGATTGGGGGCAGGAGGAGAAGGGGACGACAGAGGATGAGATGGCTGGATGGCATCACCGACTCAATGGACATAAGTTTGAGTGAACTCTGGGAGTTAGTGATGGACAGGGAGGCCTGGCGTGCTGCGATTCATGGGGTTGAAAGAGTTGGACATGACTGAGTGACTGAACTGAACTGAATGGCTGAGTAATATTCCTTGGTGTTATGTACTGCATCTTCTTTATCCATTCATCTGATGATGGACATTTAGGTTGCTCCCATGTCTTGGCTATTGTATACAGCACTGTTTCTTTGATCATATTTTTGTAGCAAATATAACCACCAAGTGAGACTGAGAAATTGTTGAAATGTTACAAAGTCATAGAATTTTAGAGTTGCTTGGAATATGTTGGATCATGTGGCCAAATGCTACTCACATATATTCTATGGGCAAGCCCTATGGTCTACTCCCTGCAAAATGGGTCTTGGCCACACAGATGGGTAATGTGGGTATGGCACATTTCCATTATGCAAGTTTGTCCCTAAAAATGGTGAGCAGTTAATATTTCTTTAGTCTTTCTGAGATAATTAATTTTTGCTTAAGCACCCTAAACAATGTTTCATTGAAATTTTATAACTCACGTTGCTTTATTGCAAAGAACAAACACAAGTTGAATTAGCTCAAGCAGTTGGAGAGGTTTTTAGTGTCTCATTAAATCATAGGAAGTGTTGAACTGCCAAACCTCAGGAAGAACATAAATGCAGTTCGGGCTTATGAAACTTGGTTCCAGGGATTTAAAAGTACCAAGGATGTGTTTTGCCTTTTTCCCCCTTTGGTTCTCCCAGAATGTTGGCTTTATTGCTTTCTCACTGCAGATGGGCAACTTCAACTCGGTAGGTCACTTGGCTACAAGCCTCCCTGGATTCCCATCGCCTGGCTCTGCCACCAAGAATTATATTCCAGCTTCAGTCTGAGATTGCTAGAGACTAGAATGCTAACTTATAAACCCCTTGATCCATTAAACATGGTAAGGGAGAAAAGGTATAATATGAATATGGGACTACTGTGAATCCTAAGGGCCGGGAAAGGGCACTGCTATTTCTGGAGTAAGGAAATTTGGTTATTTATCAAACAAGAGGTGTCCTCTGTAGAAACAACAAAAATTTTTTAGTATATCCCATACAACATTTGAGATATACTTATGCTAAAACAATTTTGTTGTTTAGCTGATATTAAACTTTCATTTGGTACTCTATGTTTTTGGATGTGTTTGGATGTGTACTAACGTTGTCGGTCTCCTTACAAATTAACTAAATTTTTTTCTGGTGATATTTTCACTATAAAAGAGACTTAGGAATGATATGAGTTCTTTGACCTTAATCTTGTAACACCTAAAGGGTATGGCATCACTTGGCAACTGGAAAATTTGAAACTGGTTAGGGAAATGCCTTTAATCCCACTGTGAGTAGTCTTTCTTTGCTTGACCATGCACCAGTAATCCAGAAACATCCTGTCAGTTTCAGACCACAGAATGTTTGATGGAAGTTTAACATGTTATTCCAAGGCTAGTGTGTTCATTCTTGCAAATTTAACTTCTTGATTGCTTTATTTTTGAAGTGCATAAATTAATCATGGTAATTTAAAATTGTCTTGTGGCTTGATTAGACATATCTGCTTATTAATGTATCTCAAGTCTTATATTAAAGAAATCTATTTACCTTTGTTAATCAAAGGTATTTTCCATAAATGCTTCATGTATGTATGCAATTAATATAGTGTTAGTTGCTCAGTCGTGTCCAACTCTTTGCGACCCCATGGATTGTAGCTGACCAGGCTCCTCTGTCTGTGGAATTCTCCAGGCAAGAATACTGGAGTGGGTAACCATTCCCTTCTCCAGGGGATCTTTCTGACCAAGGAATCAAACCTGGGTCTCTTGCATTGCAAAGTGGATTCTTACTGTCTGAGCCACCAGGAAAGCCTAATTAATATAATATGGATTATAATTAAAGTGATTAATATAATATGGATATAAAATTCTATGGACTGCAATGTGAGAAATACTGAAAATTCAACCCTTTGATCTCTAGTTTAGGAAACTGACCAGAGGATTTTAACTATTAGTAGCAGAGATGGAGATAACTGACAAGGTTTGAATAACAAAATAAATCAAATTTTAATGGCAAGAAAAAATTTTGTTTAGTGAAAATTCTTCTCAGAATACTCCTCATCAGTTTAAATAGCATCCATAGACTTCAGGTATTTATTATGTCAAAAAATTATGAATGTTGAAGTGGTACAATTTTCCACATTGCAATTCTTGTTTTTTTAACTTTTACAATCCTTTATTTTTTTAAATATAAATTTATTTATTTTAATTGGAGGTTAATTACTTTACAATACTGTACTGGTTTTGCCATACATCAACATGAATCTGCCACAGGTATACACGTGTTCCCCATCCTGAACACCCCTCCCTCCTCCCTCCCTGTACCATTGCAAAGCAAGAGAGCTAAGGTGGCTCATCAAGATCACCCAAGGGTAGAGAGTCTACATACCACAACTAGTGAGCCAGGGCTCCTGAGCCCACGTGCCACAACTAGAGAAAAGTCCATGCTCTGCAATGAAAGATCCCATGTGCTGCAAATAAGACCAACATAGCCAAGTGAAGGTGAAGTTGCTCAGTCGTGTCCGACTCTTTGCGACCCTGTGGGCTGTAGCCCACCAGACTCCTCGGTCCATGGGATTCTCCAGGCAAGAATACTGGAGTGGGGTGCCATTTCCTTCTCCAGGGGATCTTCCCAACCCAGGGATCAAACCCAGGTCTCCTGCATTGCAGGCAGATGCTTTAACCTCTGGGCCAACATAGCCAAAGAAAGAAATAAATATTAAAAAAAAAAATCACCCCAAAGTAAGAAGATTTCACATAGAGGAGCTGGGAATCAGCAGGTATGACAAAGTCATTAAGCCAAAACCAATGTGTTGAAGCTGCTGTTCCTCCAAGGTGCTGTTTAATATCTGTGGACACTGAACCCATAGAAAGAGTCTGATGCCCCTTTGTGCGTGAATTATCTCTATTCTGTGATTAGGGAGCTGAGTGTACTTCAGTATATATAGAGAAACAACAGCTGGCTATCCGGTATTCACTAAGTAATCTCTCAGAAGCAAGGGAAATAAGCAATCTAATCTTACTTCTCTTGAGATAGCACTGGCCCTGTATATAGGCAGAGTGCACAGTTTATGGGATATGCTTTAGAAAGCTTTAAAATCTTCAATGGAGACAGAAGGGAGATGATATCACCCAAAGCAACTTTATGAGGATATAGCTTGAGTAATGTGTATTGATGATAGTTTGGTATAACAGCCAAATAAAGTGGCATTAAATAACATTAAATAATCTAATGGGAAAGCAAATTATTATCTAGAGAACAAAAGTAGAAACTGAAGATAAAAGTAGAGAATCAACCAGAGGACTTCCTATTTGTCCACAACAGTCCCAGTTTTATATTCATTCTCCCAGCGTAATACTCATTCTTCCAGTGTTCATGCTCCAGTTACTCCCAAACTCTCCCAATTTGGATTATATATTACATGGACCACCTTGATGAAACAGTATTACTTATACTTGTGGTCTGCCTTGACAGATGACAAATTGTCTTTTACTGTTCAAAATTTTGTGTACTTAAACAGATGAGGTATTGTTTGGGAAAATGCAATGTTCCTTGAGAGGATAGAAAGATGAAAGAAAGAATGGAAGGAAGAAAGAAAGACTAGAACTCAGAAAGTCGTCTTTAATATGTAAATAGTCCTTTAAAAACAAAGAAAACTAATCAAGTAAGCAAATATCTTCGGTTGCTTGTGCCCAAGATCAAAATATAGAGTCACTTGTACATGAAATTTTATAGGCTATTGTTGAATAAGAGTACAAAGTTTCTAATTGAAATTATTTCTAACATTGCAATGTGCTTTGAAAAAGAGTTTCACAGAGAGGACATTAACATCTAATTCTTCTCTCTGCTACTTCCAGATCAGAATTTACAGTACTGGGAAATGATCAGAGGGAGAAGAAATCTTTCCTACATGCTCTAACTCATCTGGCCTCCCCAGTGTCTCTGTGCATGTATAACAATCCATCATTCCTGTCTACTGACTAGTTTCTCCTGCAGAAGGTCATTGCCTATAACTCTCTCCAACAGTTCTTCATCAGATCTTATTCTGGTGAGAGCTGGAGCCAGAGAGAATACAGTTGAGCACTTGCCTCTGGCTCCCATTCTAGCTCTGGGAAGGCTAGACTCCAGGATGAAGAAGGAGACAGGAATCCAGCCATGAATATCTGTTCCAGTCAGATTTCTTGCCAGGCTGGGATTTGGTCCTTATTGGAACACCTGAGTTCCAGTTCTTCTATCTTTCATCCCTATGGTTTGGTGGTTTAGACTGTTATTTCCACTGTTAGCTGTGTCATTTTATCCAAAATAGCTGGACCTGAAAACCTACAGAACAGTGATCGTAGGAGATTTTGATGTGCAATTACTATATAAAATTCAGAAATGCAGTATGTTTCCAAATAGATTCTTCCAAGTATGGCTCTTGGAGTAATACTTCTTAAAAATTATCCTCATGTCCTAGGATTATCCAGATAACTCATATACATAAGGAAACATTTCTACAGAGACAAAGATCACATGTTGGGATTTGAATAAAACACACTGATAAGCAAGAAAGGAAAAGACAGTATTGTACATTGATATAACATACTGTATCTATTAAAAATGTGTTCTGTTTATGTTTATTAGCTACTGGGAATTGATTAATCACTTGACTTTTTGCTACCACATAATCTTATTCAGAGAAGGCAATGGCACCCCACTCCAGTACTCTTGCCTGGAAAATCCCATGGACAGAGGACCCTGGTAGGCTGCAGTCCATGGAGTCGCTGAGGGTCGGACATGACTGAATAACTCCACTTTCACATTTCACTTTCATGCATTGGAGAAGGAAATGGCAACCCACTCCAGGTGTTCTTGCCTGGAGAATCTCAGGGACGGGGAAGCCTGGTGGGCTGCCATCTATGGGGTCACACAGAGTTGGACATGACTGAAGTGACTTAGCATAGCAATCTCTTATTTCCATTTATGACGTTCTTTCTACTTTTTTTTTTTTTGAATAAGAGGCTCTGGAAAATTTTTTAAAAATACAGATTCTAAAGTTCTGATTTGTGGAAAATCTGGATTACAAGGAGACCAGCCCATTCTGGGCTGTATGACAGGCACAATTTTTATGTTTTTATGTCTCAACATTGAGGACCTATTTGAAACTGTCTTATTCAAAAGTATTTTCCAGCATGTCTGTCCAATACCTGCCCAGGTGACTAATAAAGCAATAAAAACAGATCAAAGCTGTGATTCTTTTCCCTGTCCTTCACACAATACATGCCTCAGGTATCTGTCTGGTATTTAATATAAAAAGAAAACCTGCAAACATCATAAGCAATGATATATGCCACCAGTGTTGTGAGCTACTAACACATTTGCCTGTTATGTCAAGGCATCTGAAAGTTTAAAGCTTGGCAAAGTAATGTTTTTCTTTTTCTTCTTCTATAATCCCAGGGTAAACATTAAGCAGACAGCATTTATGCTCTGAGCATTAAAGAAAAGAAAAGTCTGAATTTGAAAAGCCTGCTAGTACACTTTGGGGATTTTGGAAAGTGTCCTTTGGCTGGAAGCTGAGTGGAGAAGCTGCCGTTCTGTAGATGGGACAAGAGTCAAGCCGCATGGCCTCATTCATAACTTCACAGCTACTGCAAATATCAGCTGATGAATATTTATGTTATCCCTGGCTTAGACCCGAAAGACAAATAGGGGAAAAAAAGAAAGTTAGGAAAAGGTCGTCTGAACTCTGTGGGATTTTTTACCAGCACTTTCCATGCACGAACAGTAGCCCTGAATGAAGTCATTCTGTTCGGGGCCCAGCACAGGAAAACAGAGGCTGTTCATTAGCGCCTCGCACTTTGTTTGAACCTTGTACATTCATGGGGTCCTGAAAGGGAAACCCTTTTCCTTAAATCAAACCTGTTATAGAGTTACTTTATTATTGGGTTTTTTTTTTTTTTTTTGGTAAATTATTGCAAATTGCTCCTCATTGTATAGTAACAAAGAGCAGGTCAGAGAAGTAGAGTTTCTAGACACAAAAAAGTACAGTCCAGGCCAAATTAATATTTTATTCAGTTATGGTTTCAGAAAAATATCTGCAGGTATATATAAATGATAGAATTACATATGTTAGCAGAGAAAATTATTTTCTTAAAATGTACTAAAGATTTTAGTTTTATTTCAGAAAAAAATGCACCTTGGGATGCACTATATAATAGCTAATCGAATCTTAATCACTTGGGGTTGATTATTTAAATTCTATCTCTTTTAACTGTTTGTTTGCCACATACCTCCCCACCCCAAGAGCCACATTTATACTCTGCTGCTATTTCTGCCATCTTTACCATCTCCAAGTTGACCAAAGTTATGGAAACAAGAAAAGGAAATTCACCAAGATGAGAGAATTTTCCCACCTGCCTATAACTGGGCTTCCCTTATAGCTCAGTTGGTAAAGAATATGTTTGCAATGCAGGAGGCCTGGGTTCAATTCCTGGGTTGGGAAGATCCCCTGGAGAAGGAAATGGCAACCCACTCCAGTATTTTTGCCTGGAGAATCCCATGGAAGGTGGAGCCTGGTGAGCTATCGTCTATGGGGTCACAAGAGTCAGATATGAATTAGTGACTAAACCACCACCACCATAACTCTGTTATCAATTTTAGTTTGGGATAAACTTAAACATTTGGCTAAAATGAAATTTGTGACTGCCACATGAATTCAATGGCAGACATGTCCTGTGATTTTCTCACACTCTTGGAAAGGGGCAGGGGTTCTCAATATTTCATTGAGATGAGAATGAGGTGCAAATGATTTACTAAGGAAGTGCTTCCAGGAGACATGGGAAAGTGAGAGGAGAGACCAGATACAGAAGGGAAGATGCGAGGTACGGGAAATTCCAGCCTCAGTCATTTCCTTCAAGGTGCTCTGGAACACAATTGTACCTGAATATTTGTCCCAACTTAAGACAAGGGAATTGGGCTTTCATCAGTTCAGTTGCTCAGTCATGTCTGACTCTTTGCAACCTCATGGACTGCAGCACGCCAGGTTTCCCTGTCCTTCAGCATCTCCTGGAGTTTGCTCCAAGTCATGTCCATTGAGTTGGTGATGGCATCCAACCATCTCATCTCCTATTGCCCCTTCTCCTCCTGCCTTCAACCTTTCCCAGCATCAGGGTCTTTTCCAAGGAGTCAGTTCTTCACATCAAGTGGCCAAAGTATTGGAGTTTCAGCTTCAGCATCATATTTTTGGGCTTGCATATTACTGCACTAATCAGATACGACTAAGGACCACCCACTTGTGGTGATGAGGGCACTTTGGGTAAGCAACTTTCTCAGTTTACCTGGGACTGTCCTGTTTTTAGTGCTGAAAACCCCACATTTGGGGACACCATTCAGTCTTCAACAAACTGGGCTGGTTGGTCAACCTTGGAAGATGCAAATTCCCAGGTACTTCTGGCTCTCTGGGCAGCACAGCTGGTTCCCATAGTCCAAGGTCACCCTCCTAAAGGAAATCACTGGCTCAGACCACACCCAGCTTGTGGATGAACACAGAGACATGGTATAGGGAACCCAAAGTCCTCTGGGTAAAGCTCAGACACACACCCTCACAGTAATCAGTTCCTACCATCAGCTCTCCAAGGGACAACTCAGTACTGGCAGAGATAATTTTAGATGTGAGATTGAGGCCTGGAGTAAGATATTTATTTCATCCCTCCACATATAGCTCTTAGTTGCAGTCAGAATTCCAGGCTGTGGCATGTAGATTGAGCATTAATTAAGAGTTACAAGCAGATTTTATGAAGAAAGTACTAACACTTGAATGAAATCAGGTGCCACCCCACAAGCTAGATATTAACAGAGAGAATTTTAACAAAATCTCTATAGATACTAGTACACTCCATCAGGTTTCTCATGATGTGACATCTAATTCTGAAAGCACATTGTATGTACAAGGTGAAGACAGAGTGCATATTCTCCAACACTGCCCAAGACTGATGGAATCTTGCATTTCTTTTGATTTAACCTCTAAGAGTTAATAGTAACTGCCTAAAGGTAATGGTGAATAATGTGCAAAATTTACCTTTTTTCCCTTTTTTGAGTTAAAAAATAAAAGTGAGACTTTTTTTTTCTTGTACTCCTCCCTTGGTTTATAAAAACAAAAATGGTGGGTGAGAAATTGGTGAGTTTACTAGCTTGGGCAGGTATGCTTGGTAAATGGTGTGTGCTTTTAAACTCAGTGTGTTGGTGACAAGGGCCTCAAGTTTCACACTTGGTTCTTTGCTTGTCTTTCTCAGCTTTTCAAGACCCTTATAAAGCAAGCCCACCCAGAGGATTTATTATAGGAGTGCTTCCTTTTGCCTGCAGCAATACCATATCCACATGAAAGCATGTCTTAGCCAGCCCACCTTGTGTCACTGCTTAGGAGAAACATGGATTCAAATAGTTTCCAGAGAAATAGCTGGAAAGTATAAGGCAGAATATTATAAAAATATGTGAAGAAGAGAAATCTTTCTACCATTGCTTAGTTCATTGAGAAAATCATCAAGGTGCTAGCTTCTTGGTAATTATTAACACTTCCTAAATTGATATGTACACACTACCATATTTAAAATAAATAACCAACAAGGACCTATTGTACAGCACAGGGAACTCTGCTCAGTATTCTGTTGTAACCTAAATGGAAAATAATTTGAAAAAGAATATATATATATATATATATGTGGAGAAGGAAATGGCAACCCACTCCAGTGTTCTTGCCTGGAGAATCCCAGGGACAGGGGAGCCTAGTGGGCTGCCATCTATGGGGTCGCACAGAGTCGGACATGACTGAAGTGACTTAGCTTTAGCATATATATATATATATATATATATATATATATATATATGTAAAACTGAATCACTTTGTTATGTACCGGAAACAAACACAACACTGTTAATNGCACAGACACACACATGACTGAAGTGATTTAGATTTAGCATATATATATATATATATATATATATATATATATATGTAAAACTGAATCACTTTGTTATGTACCGGAAACAAACACAACACTGTTAATCAACTATGCTCTAATATAAAATTTAAAAAATGTCAGCCAGGTTGCTCTTTGGGCTTAAATTTCAATGATCACAGACCTTTCAAAATCATTACCTTTGCTAAATTACCACCACAATTAAACATCAGAATGGACACAGAATGAAACCTAAAATAAAAAGGAGGTAAAGACTTAAAAAAAACATGTTATCTAGGCAAAAACTAAGGGCATATTCCTTGTGAATTATTTATTATGGATATTTTGGAAGGGCAAAGACTGATGATTGAGTATGGACAAATTCACTAAAATTGAGAACCATAAAACTATGATCAAGCTTTTGAAGCTATAGAGAAGTGAATTTATGGCATTGCTAAAAGAATAATATTTATTGAAACTCTATACCAAAAAAATAGTACAGATCAAAAATATGGCTAGGTTTGTGATATGTTAGCCCTCATTTTTCTATTGGTTTTGAGGTTTGGGGGAGAGCTTACCTAAGCATTTAAGCTATTGGTTAAGTAATTTTTTGTGTACCTGCAGACTTTTATACTACTGATGTGACCAGTTACTCAAGTGCATAACACAAATGAAGATTCTTGGACATGACATATAGTGGAGCCTAGATAAAGATTTGTTGGATGAGTGGATATTTTTTTCTATGAATGATAAGTTTCTATACAAAGAAATACCAAAATTAAACATGCAATACATTTATGTTGAAGGAAATGCATAAAAAGTAAAAGTTTACTATCTATTTCTAAAATGAAATCTATTAGAAATCAGTCTAGTCAGACTCTAACTCCAAGTGCACAGAGTTTCAAAACTAGAAGAGGTAAGGCTGACTAATGCATTTTGCTTTTTTACACAATTTGACAACAGTCTGTGAAAATTTGGATAAGCCACCCTTAATGACCGTAAAGAGCCAACTCATCAGAAAATACCCTGATGCTGGGAAAGATTGAAGGCGGGAGGAGAGGGGGATGACACAGGACAAGATTGGTTGGATGGCATCACTAACTCATAAGTTTGAGCAAGCTCCAGGAGATGGTGAAGGATAAGGAAGCCTGATGTGCTGTTGTCCAGGGGGTCGCAAAGAACTGGACACGACTGAGCGACTGAAAAACAACCTTAATGAAAAAAATGTTTCCCCCAAATAAAGACAAATTAATAATAGTATTTGGGGATAGCATCTTCTCTAGATTAGTTTTGTTCTGTTTCCACTTAGCATTAACTGGGTTACTTTCATTGTTGTTGCTATTGTTTAGTCACTAAATCATGTCCAACTCTTTGTGACCCCATGAACTGCAGCACGCCAGGCATCTCTGTCCTTCACTATCTCCCAGAGTTTGCTCAAGCTCATTGCCATTGAGACAGTGATGCCATTCAACCATCTCATCCTCTGTTGCCCCCTTCTCTCCTTGCCCTCCATTTTTCCCAGCATCAGGATCTTTTCCAGTGACTTTGCTCTATACATCAGGTGGCCAAAGGATTGCAGCTTCAGTTTCAGCATCAATCCTACTAATGGATATTCAAGGTTGATTTCTTTTTTTTTTTTAAATTTTTTACTTTATTTTACTTTACAATACTCTATTGGCATTGCCATACATCGACATCTAGCTTACTTCACTCTGTATAATAGGCTCCAGTTTCATCCACCTCATTAGAACCGATTCAAATGTATCCTATACAGAGTGAAGTAAGCCAGAAAGAAAAACACCAATACAGTATACTAACACATATATATGGAATTTAGAAAGATGGCAATGATAACCCTATATGCGAGACAGCAAAAGAGACACAGATGTTTAGAATGGAATTTTGGACTCTGTGGGAGAGGGAGAGGTGGGATGATTTGGGAGAATGGCATTGAAACATGTATACTATCATGTAAGAAATGAATCGCCAGTCTATGTTTGATACAGGATACAGGATGTTTCGGGCTGGTGCATGGGGATGATCCAGAGAGATGATATGGGGTGGGAGGTGGGAGGGGGGTTCAGGATTGGGAACTCATGTACACCCATGGCTGATTCATGTCAATGTATGGCAAAACTAATACAGTATTGTAAAGCAAAATAAAGTAAAAATAAAAATTAAAAAAAAAACACTATCTAGGTTTGACATAGCTATTCTTCCAAGGAGCAAGTGTCTTTAAATTTTGTGGCTGCAGTCACTGTCTGCGATCATTTTGGAGCCCAAGAAAATTAAATCTGACACTGTTTCCACATTTCCCCCATCTATTTGCCCTGAAGTGATAGGACCCAAAGCCATGATCTTAGTTTTTTGAATGTTGAGTTGTAAGCCAGATTTTCAGTCTACTCTTCCACCTTCATCAAGAGGCTCTTTAGTTCCTGTTCATTTTCTGCCACTAAAGTGGTATCATCTGTATATCTGAGGCTGTTGCTATTTCTCCCTGCAATCTTGATTCCAGCTTGTGATTCACTGAGTCTGACATTTTGCATGATGTGATCTGCATACAAGTTAAATAAGCAGGGTGACAATATACAGCCTTGACGTACTTCTTTTCAAATTTCGAACCAGTCCGTTGTTCCATGTATGGTTCTAAGTGTTGCTTCTTGACATGCACATAAGTTTCTCAGGAGGCAGGTAAGGTGGTCTGGTATTCCCATCTCTTTAAGGATATTCCACAGTTTGTTGTGATCCTCATAGTAAAAGGCCTTAGCGCAGTCAATGAAGTGGATTTATTCTGGAATTCTCTAAATGGCAACCCACTCCAGTACTCTTGCCTGGAAAATCCCATGGACAGAGGAGCATGGTGGGCTACAGTCCACGGGGTCGCGAAGAGTCAGACACGACTGAGCGACTTCACTTTGCTTTTAACATGATCCAGCATACATTGTCAATTTGATCTCTGTTTCCTCTGCCTTTTGCAAATTCAGATTATATATCTGGAATTTCTCAGTTCACATACTGTTGAAGCCTAGTATGAGGGATTTTGAGCATAATCTTGTGAAATGAGTGTAATTGTGTGGTAATTTGAACTTTCTTTGGCATTGCTTTTCTTTGGGATTAGAATTAAAAACTGACATCTTCCATTCCTGTGGTACTACTGAGTTTTCCAACTTTGCTGGCATAATGAGTACAGCACTTTAATGGCAGGATCTTTTAAGATTTAAATAGCTCAGCTGGAACTCCATCACC
This sequence comes from Neotragus pygmaeus, assembly GCA_006410875.1. Lineage (NCBI taxonomy): Eukaryota > Metazoa > Chordata > Mammalia > Artiodactyla > Bovidae > Neotragus > Neotragus pygmaeus. The sequence continues at coordinate 672,612 of SJYV01050598.1, read as the reverse complement.
CCTACTAGCTTTGCTTGTAGTAATGCTTCCTAAGGCCCACTTGTCTTCACACTCCAGGGTGTCTGTCTGTGTATTCTTGCCACCTCTTCTTAAACTCTTCTGCTTCTGTTATCTCCTTGCTATTTTTGTCCTTTATTGTGTCCATCTTTGTATGAAATGTTCCCTTGGTAACTCTAATTTTCTTAAAGAGATCTCTAGTATTTCCCATTTTATTATTTTCCTCTGTTTCTTTACCTTGGTCAGTTAAGAAGGCTTTCCTATCTCTCCTTGCTATCCTCTGGAACTCTTCATTCAGTTAGGTGTATCTTTCCCTTCTTTCTTTGCCTTTCATTTCCTTTCTTTTCTCAGCTCTTTTAAGGCCTGCTAAGACAACCACTTTATCTGTTTGCATTTCTTTTTCTTGGGGATGGTTTTGGTCATCGCCTCCTGTACAATATTACAAACCTCTGTCCATAGTTCCTCAGGCACTCTGTCTACCAGATCAAATCCCTTGAATCCATTCATAACCTCCACAGTATAATCATAAGGGATTTGATTTAGGTCATAATTGAATGGCCTAGTGTTTTTCCCCACCTACTTTCTTCAATTTGAGCCTGGATTTTGCAATAAGGATCTGATGATCTGAGCCATGGTCAGCTCCAGGTCTTGTTTTTGCTGACTGTATAGAGCTTCTCCATCTTCAGCTGCAAAGAATATAAATCTGATTTTGAGACTGACCATCTGGTGATGCTCATGCAGAGAGTCGTTGTTGGAAGAGGGTGTTTGCTATGATTACTGCATTCTCTTGGCAAAATTTTGTTAGCCTTTGCCTGTTTCATTTTGAACCCCAGGGTCAATCTTCAATTAGATAGCTACAGATCAATTAAGGAGAAGTTTGATTATTTTTTACAATTTTATTGAGTCTTTATATTTTCCAGGAATTTTTTTTCATGTGGTAAAGCTTTAATTACATTATTATATAGTTATAGACTTGTAAGACTTTAGATCTTTGCTGCTATTGTCTTTTCTTACTGCCTATATTTCCCAATACGTCTGGTTAATAGTCATTGAATAGTTAATGTCCCTGCCCTCATACATTTTTTGTTACTAAATACACCACCTGGGTTCAGATACTTTGATGCATCTGCCTTCCTCCCCTGTACTCCTCAGGTACCATGACAGGTATGATCCTATTCTGCCATCATTTCTGACTTAATGCATCAACTTCCTCCCAAAGATAATGAGCTGTCTTAGGACAGGTCCATTGTCTTTTTATGGGTCACTATATCCCAAGTTTGTTTTTGGCACCTAGCTTACATAGCAGACCCATGAGAAATAATTGTGAAATAAATGAATTTTATATAGCCCCCAAATCATGTTAGCGAATGAAGGATCCAAAGAGCAGTGATCAAACCACTGATGCAGTAAATGCTAGTTTGACAAAATGGTCTTTGATGTGAGAATTTTAACATTTTTTCTCCATCCTCTTCTTCCTTTTTTGGTTAACCTTTACTCTTGGCATCATACATCCAATACAATAAATGCTCTGCCTATATAGGTTGCTACCTTTGAATCTTTTCTTCTCTTTGGGACTGAGAAGTAACCTTGGTTGAGAGAACAAAAGTGTAACTCTGGGAAGGCTGATACGATGTAATCTGGAGCTTGAAAAGAAAGGGACAGCATTCAGAACCATGTAGTCATTTCTTTGTATAATGTAAGCTACCAGAAAGAATTTCTGAAGATGTTTCACATGGATAAACATTCAGGTTAAAAATTAGTCAAAGATTGCATTAAATACCAGTATAATCCTCTCTCTGTAATATGTTTTGATCATTAAGATGTAGATTATGTAACTGTTCATGTTACACTAAAAACTTACCAATTCAGATTCTTCTATTAAATGCAGGCTATTTTAAACAGGAGCCAAGATTAGATTTAGCAAGGGCTTTCTTTTAAGAATAAATTGATGAATTTAAACAAATAGTGTGTGAAAGTAGAAAATACTTATAATTCCATCTTTTTTTGCAATAAGTCACAGATTAGAGTAAGGTCATTTACTTTTTACGTTTTTGTTATGGTATCATTTACATATAGTAACATCCATATTTCTATTTTAGAGTTGAGAGTTTTGACAAATATGTACAATAGTGTAATAATCAGCTCAGTCAAAGTATAAGATGGTTTCTTCACCCCTCCCAAATTCCTCTATATCCCTTCATGTTACCCTCTCTTCCTACTATAGCAGCCACTGATATATTTTCTGTCCCTAGAGTTTTCACTATTTCAGAATATCATTAAATGAAATAATGCAATATGTAATTCTTTGAGACTGGCTTACTTCACTTAACATAATGAATTTGAGATTCATACATGATATTAAGTAAATCAGTAGTTCCATCATGGTTTCCCCTGTCCCATTCCTTGTCATTAATAATTGTGTAAGATTTTTCTTTTAATATTTAAAAAATGTTTATGCATTTTTGGGAGAGCTGCACTGGGTCTTTGTTGATATATGCAGACTTTTGCTAATTGCAGTGGTTGGTGGTTACTCTGTAGTGTGCAGTCTTTTCACGGCAGCTTCTATTGTTGGAGAGCATGGATTCTAAAACATGGGCTAAATAATTGGCACATGAGTTTAGTGCCTCCATGGCATGTGGAATCTTCTTGGACCGGGATTCAAATCTGTGTCCCCTCCATTGGCAGGTGGATAAACTATTGGACCATCAGGAAAGTCCTCAAGATACAGGATGTTTGGGGCTGGTGCACGGGGATGATCCAGAGAGATGATATGGGGTGGGAGGTGGGAGGGGGGTTCAGGATTGGGAGCTCGTATACACCCATGGCAGATTCATGTCAATGTATGGCAAAACCAATACAGTATTATAAAGTAAAATAAAATAAAAATAAAAGACTATTTTTTAGAGGAGTTTTAAGGTTTATTGCAAAATTAATAGGAAGGCACATGGATATCCCATATACTCCTTTCCCAACACATGCACAGCCTTCCCAACTATCGACATCCCCACCAGATGGTACATTTGTTATATCTGATGAACCTACATTGACACATCATAATCATTCAAAGTTCATAGTTTATGTTATGGTTCATCATTGGTGTTGGCAGTTTGTGGGCTTTGATAAATGTATAATGACATGTATCCATGTATAATGACATGTATTATGGTATGGTTTCATATAGAATATTTTTACTGCCCTAAAAATCCTTTCAGCCTACCTTCTAATCTTTCCCACCTAATCTCTTGGCAACCACTGATCTTTTACTGTCTCCATAGTTTTTTTTTTCCTTTTCCAGAATGCCATATAGTTGAAATCGTACAGTATGTAGGCTTTTCAGATTGGCTTCTTTCACTTAGTAGTGTACATTAAAAGTTCTTGCATATCTTTTGATGGCTTACTAGCTCATTACTTTTCAGAGCTGAGTAGTATCTAGTTGCCTGGATGTACCCCAGTTTATGTATTCATTACCTACTGAACAACATTTTGGTTGCTTTCAAGTTTTGGAACTTAAGAATAAAGCTGCTATAAATTGCCATATACGTTTTTGAGTGGACATGCTTTCTCAGCTTATTTGAGTAAATACCAAGGAAAGGATGACTTTATCATGTGGTGAAAATGGTTATTTTCTTTTGTAAAACTCTGCCAAATGTCTTCCAAAGTAGCTGTACCATTTTCCTTTCCCACCATCAGTGAATGACAGTTTCCGTTGTCATCATTCTTGCCATCTTTGTCATCATACGGTGTCATCAAGGTTCAGAGTTTGGCATTCTAGTAGGTTTGCAGCGGTAATCTGTTCTAATTTGCTTTTCTGGGGTGACATATAGGGTAGGCTGTCTTTTCGTATACCTTTGAGAAGGGGATGACAGAGGATTATATTGTTGGATGGCACCACTGACTTGATAGATATGAGTCTGAGTAAGCTCTGGGAGTTGGTGATGGACTTCTTTGGTGATGTGTTCTTTTTTGGTAGTGTCTGCTCAGACCCACTGTTTTTTAAATTAATTTTTTATTGAAGGGTAATTGCCTTACAGAATTTTGCTGTTTTCTGTCAAACCTCAACGTGAATCAGCCACAGGTGTACATATATCTCCTCCCTTTGGAGACTCCCTCCCATCTCCCTCCCCATCCCACCTCTCTAGGTTGATACAGAGCCCCTGTTTGAGTTTCCTGAGACATAGAACAAATTCCCTTTGGTTATCTATTTTACATATGGTAATGTAAGTTTCCATGTTACTCTTTGCATACATCTTACCCTCTCCTCCCCTCTCCCCATGTCCATAAGTCTATTCTCTATGTCTGTTTCTCCACTGTTGCTCTGTAAATAAATTCTTCAGTACCATTTTTTTAGATTCCATATATATGTGTTAGAATATGATATTTATCTTTCTCTTTCTGACTTACTTCTCTCTGTATAATAGGTTCTAGGTTCATCCACCTCATTAGAACTGACTCAAATGCTTTCCTTTTCATGGCTGAGTAATATTGTGTATATATACCACAACTTCCTTATCCATTCATCTGTTGATGGACATCTAGGTGGCTTCCATGTCCTAGCTATTGTAAATAGTGCTGCAATGAACAATGGGTGTCTCTTTCAGTTTTGGTTTCCTCAGGAAACTCCTATATGCTTAGGAGTGGGATTGCTGGGTCATATGGTGGTTTTATTCTTAGTTTTTTAAGGCCCACTTTTTAATATGGTTGTTCATAATCTTTTTTATTTGGTTTTCTTTTTCTTTGGTTGAATTCTCAGAGTGTGTAGATTTTGGGTAAGAATCCTTTATCAGATATGTCTTTTGCAAATACATTTTCCCAATTGATATATTGGCTTATTTTCTGAACACTGTCTTTTGGAAAGCAGACTGCTTTTAATTTTAATGATGCCTAACTTATAGTAATTACTTCTTTCATGGATCATGCCTTTGATATTTTATCTAAAAAGTTATCACCATTCTAAAGTCATTTAGATCTTCTGTATTGTCTTTTCATAATTTCATAGTTCTGCTTTTTATGTTTGCAGTTCATTGTGAGTAAATTTTTGTGCAAGGTGTAAGATATGTCTTTATATTTTTAAAAATTTTAATACAGAAGTTCAATTGTTCTAGCATCATTTGTTGAAGGGACTATATTTGCTCTGTTGTATTACCTTTGCTTCTTTGTCAAAGATCAGTCGACTGTATTGTGAGTTTATTTCTGTGCTGTCTATTTTGTTCCATTGGTCTATTTCTCTGTTCTCTCTCCAGCACAACCTTGTCTTGATTATTGCAGCTTTATAGTAGTTTTGAAGTCGGGTCTTATCAATCCTTGAAATTTGTTCTTCTCCTTCAATATTGTGTTGGTTATTCTGGGCCTTTTGCCCCTCCATATAGAGTTTAAAATCGATTTGTCAATATCTACAAAATTATCTTGCTGGGATGTTGATTGGAATTGAATTAAAGCTGTAGATCAAGTTTGGAAGATCTGACATCATGACAGTACTGAGGCTTTCTATTTGTGAACATGAACATGGAGTGTCTCCCGATTTATTCAGTTCTTTAATTTTGTTCATCAGAATTTTATAATTTTCTTCATGTTGACTTCATACAGTGTATGTATGTAAGATTTATACCAAAATATTTAATTTTTGGATGCTAATATAAATGACATTATGTTTTTAATTTCAAATTCTACTCTTTTTATTGCTGGCATGTAGAAAAGCAGTTGACTTTTGTATATTAACCAATATACTTTTGTATATTAACCCTTCTGTCTTGCCATATTTGTTTATTAGTTACAGAAGTTTTTTGTTAATCCTTTAAGATTTTCTATATAGATGATTGTGTTATCAGCAAACAGTGTTCTATTTCTTTTTTCTCCAAACAAGTTCTTTGTTTTCTTATGTGTGTGTTTAGTCGCTCAGTCATGTCTGACTCTTTTGTAACCCCATGGACTACAGCCCGCCATGCTTCTCTGTCCATGGGGATTCTCCAGGCAAGAATACTGGAGTGGGTTGCCATGCCCTCTTCGAGGGGGTCTTCCCAATTTAGGGATTGAACCCAGGTCTCCTGCATTGCAGGTAGACTCTTTACCGAGTAAGCCACCAGAGAAACTGGTATTATTATGCTATTTAAAATTTCCAAGATGATATCAAAAAGAATTGGTGAGAGAGAACACCCCTTACTTGTTCCTAGCCATAGCAGAAATTTCTACTTTATCATCATCAAGTATGATGTTAGATGTAGGCTTTTGTAGATACTCTTTATTAAGTTGAGGAAGTTCTCCTCTATTCCTAGTTTACTGAGAGTTCTTTTTCTTTTCAGCATGAAAGAGTGTTGGGTTTTTGCAAATGTTTTTTCTGCCTTTTTGATATGATGGTGTAGCTTTTCTTTTAAAGCCTGTTGATATATTAACATTAATTGATTTTTAAATGTTTGACTAGCCTTTCATACCTGGGATGAATTCTGGATATTGAAAGCCAGTTTAACATTTGAAAATGTTTTATTTATATTTGTAGTCTATATTTAGTTAAATTTTATATAAGGTATGGGTTGAGGTTGCACATATTTTGTATTATCATTTCAGCACAATTTGTCACACAGACTATCATTTCTCCATTGAATTGTCTTTGCACCTTTGTAGAAAAATAAGACTCAATATAGCAGTTTACTTCTGGATTCTTTATTCTATTCCTTTGACTTATATATGTATTCGTTTGACAATACCACACCAGGATAACTATTTAAAAAAAATTTTGAAAATGTTAAGGTGATTTTTCTTATAAATAAACAACCTGAAATTCTTCTACACCCTTCATGAATAGAAACAAAACCTTTCTGAGGTCAGTTTCTGAATGTATGGCATGAAGATTTGCATAAGTGAAAATCCAAAGTCCTTTTCTTAAATTTAACTTCCCTTCTCTCCCCTTCCGTTTCCTCCTCCATCCTTTCTTTCTCTTTTCTTCTTCCTCTCTAGCCTTCTCTTCTTTCTCACCTCCTTTCCCTGGCCTGTCTTTTCCTGTCTTCTTTTTTTCACTCCTATGTTCTTTCCCTTTATGGTCAGTAGATGGTGCTGTGCTGCAACACATATAATTGCTGATTTCCTAAAACTTGTAAATATCATATTATGTCATCTGTTAACTCTGTGCCTTCACTTTGAGAAATGGTTTGTTAAATTGTTAATGGAGCAACGATGTTCACACTCCTCCCCTTTGAGAAATGAAACCCCAGGTATGGATCAGATCATTTGAAGTGGTCACTGGAAAAGTCAGAGATAAAAACTTTTGATTAAGAATATTTTTTAAAAAAAGCAGTAGTGAGTAGTGGCCCTGAAAACCCACAATATGGCTCAGTCTGTGTGACATTTGAGTTGGTGTTTGTTTATCCAAGAGCAAAAATATGGATGGCCACTAAGAACATAGGATAGGAAGCCCCTTTGCTCAAAATAAAATCCCAAGGTTAATTTGTTTGTGAATCACAGAGCCAGCTGGCTGCCTTGGCCCAGCTATGACTTTTGTGGTGACAGCTGTTTGTACCAAGATTTGACGGGTGGGAGCAGGGGCAGAGCTGGTGGTTGCAAGGCGGAATGCAAGTGGGAGATGGGTTGAAAGAATGGACTATGGTTTCTTTAGAAAGGAAATCCATGGGTTTCAGATATTCTCAATTGAAATCATATTTCCTCTAGCTGGACATACTGCTTTTACTTCTCAGGCCACAGTAGGTGGGAGTGCATGGTCAGTCGCTACTTCATGTCTCCTTTGGTTATGATTTAATGGTGGGTGTTTAATTTTCCAAAAGTTTAGCAAACTGTGGAGGTTTCCAGAAAAGGCACTATATTTGCTTGCAAATAACCCAACTTGTACTTCTCTGGCCCCAAAAGCCTGAGGGGCTATGGGCTCTTGCGTGTTTCCTAAAGTCTACTTTTCCAAAGGTCAAATAAAAGGCCCCTTTTGGAGTTGATGGCATCTTCTTAGGGCTTCCATGTATAAAACTTACAGTTTATAGTACTGGTAGTTTATAATTTACACTTTATAGTGCTTTATGGTTTCACAGAACAATTTCACCAACATCTGAAATTATCCCTTTTCTTAGAAAATAGAGATTTGGATTAGGGCATTGGAGGTCCAAACCAGAGAGATAGGTGAGGAAGAAATGCATTGGTTAATGATGACCTTTAACCTCACGTAAATCTCCACTTGGGTATTTCATCTTAACAGATCTAAAACTGAGCATCTGATATCCATCCCACATCTGCTTAATTTTCTACCTTCTCTCTCTTAGTGAACCACTTGAGTCATCTTTTCAGTTCTCAGCTCTCAAACACTGGGGTTTCTCCTGATTCTCTCTTTGTTACTTACTCTACACCTGATCTGCAAATAAAACCTGTTGATTCTACCTTTAAAGTATGTTCAGCATCTGATTTCATCTCATTACCTTCCTTGCTACATAAACCCTGGTCTGACTCACCATCATCTCTTGTGTGAATTAGGCCATCAGTTTTCTAACAGGTTTCCCTGTTTCAACCCTTGTGCCCACTTCAGTGTAATCTCAGCATAGCAGCCATAGTCGGGCTGTTAAAAAGCAAATTCGACCTTTGCCCAGAAGCCCCCAATGGCTCGCATCACCCATGGAGGAGAGGCAAACACCTTACAATGACCTGCAGAGTGATGTGACAATAACCTCTAACCCCTGGGACTCTGTTTTGTTTTACTTACCCTTTCACTCACTACCTCCTCCCTGTTTCTCACACTTGCCAGGAATGTTCATGCCTTGGTATCTGTTCACTTTCTCTTGTCCTTGAAACCCCCTGTCCAAGAAATCATTCTTGATCTCTTATCCTTCAGATCTTTACTCTGTGTAACCTTTTCACTGTGAGCTTCCCTGGTAATGCTCTTTAAAATAGTACTCTCTAATTGCTACCAACCAGGGTTCTTGGCCTCCTTAATAAATAGAATTTGATCAGAGGCCAGACAAGAAATCCAGACCAGGCTTTATTGGGGCACTTGCTGCATGAAGGATGAGTGAAAATGAACAATCACTTCTCTTGCTTGCTCCCTCCCTGAGTGGGGGGGAGCTTACATGGGGTCAGGGTAAAAGTGTGTTCTGGTGTTAGGTCAGGGGGTGGCTTAGGTGGTTTGCCCCCCCTTTAGGTGGTGCTGTGTGCAAAGGGCATGTGCAGTACTCTGCTTTTCCTTCAGATTCTTCAGAAATGACAACTGAGTATTTTTTATTAAATTTTTTATAGATGGATAATTGTTTTACAGAGTTTTGCTGTTTTCTGGGAAACCTCAACATTAATCAGTCATAGGTGTACACATATCCCCTCCCTTTCGAAACTCCCACCCATCTCCCTTTCCATCCCAGCCCTTTAGGTTGATACAGAGCCCCTGTTTGAGTTTCCTGAGACATATAGCAAATTCCTGTTGGCTATCTATTTTACATATGATAATGTAAGTTTCCATGTTACTCTTTCCATACATCTCACCCTCTCCTCCCCTCTCCCCATGTCCATAAGTCTGTTCTCTATGTCTATTTCTCCATTGTTGCCCTGTAAATAAATTCTTCAGTACCATTTTTCTAGATTTCATAAATATGTGTTAGAATATGGTATTTCTCTTTCTGACTCACTTTCCTCTGTATAATAGGTTCTAGGCTCATTCACCTCATTAGAACTGACTCAAATGTGTTCCTTTTTATGGCTGAGTAATATTCCATTGTGTATTTTGATCTTTTGTACCTTTTTGTCCTTTTGCCCCAACTGTGCATGCACATAGTTATTTTTAATCCCATATAGTTTCTTTGTATTTTGTTGCTCAAGGAGAGCTGTGTCCAGATATAAGCAATGCAGCACTTAAGCAGAGTCCCAGGTTCCAGACCTGTTTCATAACCACTTCCTATTCTTTCCCTGGTTTATTTTTTCCAACATATTATAAATATATTATAATCTGTATATATTCATCCTGCTTTCAATCACCCTCTATTTTCCTAGAATATAAACACCATGAGGGCAGAATTCTTATCCATTCTATTCCTTATGTTTTCCTCAAACCCTAGACACATAGGGGAACCTTAATAACTGACTAAAGAAATGAATGCTGTTCCCCAACCCACTTCCACGGTCTGAGGACCTGGCAGAACCACTGAAGGAAAGTGCTATAGCTCAACTGGTTTCCTAGGATTGGAAGATTTCCTGGTTAAAAGGGCTGGAGCATGGAAATCAGTGCCCTATAATCACCTTGTGAAAAATACTGTCTNTTGAGTTTCCTGAGACATATAGCAAATTCCTGTTGGCTATCTATTTTACATATGATAATGTAAGTTTCCATGTTACTCTTTCCATACATCTCACCCTCTCCTCCCCTCTCCCCATGTCCATAAGTCTGTTCTCTATGTCTATTTCTCCATTGTTGCCCTGTAAATAAATTCTTCAGTACCATTTTTCTAGATTTCATAAATATGTGTTAGAATATGGTATTTCTCTTTCTGACTCACTTTCCTCTGTATAATAGGTTCTAGGCTCATTCACCTCATTAGAACTGACTCAAATGTGTTCCTTTTTATGGCTGAGTAATATTCCATTGTGTATTTTGATCTTTTGTACCTTTTTGTCCTTTTGCCCCAACTGTGCATGCACATAGTTATTTTTAATCCCATATAGTTTCTTTGTATTTTGTTGCTCAAGGAGAGCTGTGTCCAGATATAAGCAATGCAGCACTTAAGCAGAGTCCCAGGTTCCAGACCTGTTTCATAACCACTTCCTATTCTTTCCCTGGTTTATTTTTTCCAACATATTATAAATATATTATAATCTGTATATATTCATCCTGCTTTCAATCACCCTCTATTTTCCTAGAATATAAACACCATGAGGGCAGAATTCTTATCCATTCTATTCCTTATGTTTTCCTCAAACCCTAGACACATAGGGGAACCTTAATAACTGACTAAAGAAATGAATGCTGTTCCCCAACCCACTTCCACGGTCTGAGGACCTGGCAGAACCACTGAAGGAAAGTGCTATAGCTCAACTGGTTTCCTAGGATTGGAAGATTTCCTGGTTAAAAGGGCTGGAGCATGGAAATCAGTGCCCTATAATCACCTTGTGAAAAATACTGTCTCGTAGTCTTACTCCTGGATACTCTGATTCAAAGGCCTCAGAATACATATTTTTTATGTATTCCCCAAGTGATTTTTAATTCTTTAATAGATTTGGAAACCCACAATTCTAGAGAATGAAATATAAACTAAGCACATTCTATGTTCCAGAAATTATGCCAGGGGGTGGTCCCAGTTCAACATCTTTTAGGAGAAATGGGTGTGTAAAATGATACTTGAGAGTTGGACTGTGAAGAAGGCTGAGCACCAAAGAATTGATACTTGAATGATACTGAAAATGATACTTGTAGTATAATTAAAGCTTTCCTGAGGCACCTATTAATTGCAGGGATTGAAGAAGACTGAAAAGGACATGTGTGGTATGTTCAGTTCAGTTCATTCACTCAGTCATGTCTGTCTCTTTGCGACACCATGAATCGCAGCATGCCAGGCCTCCCTGTCCATCACCAACTCCCGGAGTTAACTCAGACTTGCGTCCATCGAGTCAATGATGCCATCCAGCCATCTCATCCTCAGTTGTCCCCTTCTTCTCCTGCCCCCAGTCGCTCCCAGCATCAAAGTCTTTTCCAGTGAGTCAACTCTTCTCATGAGGTGGCCAAAGTACTGGAGTTTCAGTTTTAGCATCATTCATGTACAGGGAAGAATTACCAGAGGAAGTGACTTCTGGTGAAAAAGAAGTGACAAGGCAGATGAAGGACAAGGATGCTGTGGACAGAATACAACTTGGCCTCTGAATTCAAGGTAATTTATAAGGAAAAGGAGTATGTCAAGGCTGTATGTTGTCACCATGCTTATTTAACTTATATACAGAGTACATCATGAGAAACGCTGGGCTGGAGGAAGCACAAGCTGGAATCAAGATTGCTGGGAGAAATATAAGTAACCTCAGATATGCAGATGACACAACCCTTATGGCAGAAAGTGAAGAAGAGCTAAAGAGCCTCTTGATGAAACTGAAAGAGGAGAGTGAAAAAGTTGGCTTAAAGCTCAAGACTCAGAAAACTAAGATCATAGCATCTGGTCCCATCACTTCATGGCAAATAGATGGGGAAACAGTGGAAATAGTGGCTGACTTTATTTTTCTGGGTTCCAAAATCACTGCAAATGGTGGTTGCAGTCATGAAATTAAAAGATGCTTACTCCTTGGAAGGAAAGTTATGACCAACCTAGACAACATATTCAAAAGCATAGACATTACTTTGTCAACAAAGGTACGTCTAGTCAAGGCTATGATTTTTTCAGTGGTCATGTATGGATGTGAGAGTTGGACTATAAAGAAAGCTGAGTGCCAAAGAATTGATGCTTTTGAACTGTGCTGTTGGAGAAGACTCTTGAGAGTCCTTTGGACAGCAAGGAGATCCAACCAGTCCATCCTAAAGGAGGTCAGTCCTGGGTGTTCATTAGAAGGACTGATGTCAAAGCTGAAATTCCAATACTTTGTCCACCTGATGTGAAGAGCTGACTCATTTGAAAAGATCCTGATGCTGGGAAAGATTGAGGGCAGGAGGAGAAGGGGATGACTGAGGATGAGATGGTTGGATGGCATCACCGACACAATGGACATGGGTTTGGGTGGACTCCGGAAGTTGGTGATGGTCAGGGTAGCCTGGCGTGCTGCGTTTCATGGAGTCACAAAGAGTCGCATGTGACTGAGTGACTGAACTGAACTGAACTGAATACCTGTTTAGATTATATCAGAGTCCAGAACTGCCCCTTACTCAGCAAAGGGGGCACAGTTATGCAGTTTACATTTTCCATGGAGCACCTATGTTTCTTTTTATAGCTCTCTTTTCTAGGTGTCCAGGATTCTAATTGTCTCTGAGATCATAAAAATATACTTCTGACTTGTTTACCTAGTTTATTCTTAAAAGGGTATAATAATGATCTTCTTATTATGGAGTAACTTATATTGTTGGACACAGTCTTGTCTGGAATGTTTGCATTGCAAAATAAGTCATCTTTTAATAATAATTTAAAAAATCAGGCAAGCATTAGCTACAAGCCAACAGAGAGCTATTATTAGGTGCTTGAACCTCTGATTTTTCTCAAGTCATGTACATGAGGAAGACCTTAAGATTGGTGCTAGAATTGGTGTCCAAAGGTTTTCTGCCAATTCATCTTGTCTCAGTCTCAGGGGAAATGGTAACAACGTCTCTACCTTCCAAGATTTGATATAGGTCTTGGACCAATGTATTGACTTTTATGTGCTGCGGTTATTCACATTTGTAATATCTTGATTGTACTGCTTTTCCCACTTTTATTATCTAAGGTAAGTTGTGTTTACTTCTGTGACAAATAAGTCCCAGGTTACAGTGCCTTCACATAACAACATTTTATTTTTTATCCATCTCAAAGTCCAGTGTGGGTCTTAAAAGAATATGGGTGGGCAGGTTGTCTAGACACAGGCCTCAGTTCCATGCAGTCATTCAAGGACTCACATTTTTTCATGGTTTCTGGAAAGTATGGTCATGACTTCAAACTGTACAGACATCTTCTAGATTGCAGACAAGCAAAAGAGAGAATGGAACAGGTACTCAACTTTAAGATGCTTTAAACCAAGGTTGGCATCTTTTTTCTGTAAAGGGACAGCTAGTACATATTTTAAGTTCTGGGAAATACATATTCCCTGTTACACTACTCAGCTTTGCTGCTACAATGTGAAAGCAGCTATAGACAATGTGTAAATGAACGGAGGTGGCAGAGTTCCAAAGACAGGTGGCCAGCCAAATTTGGCCAGTAAGCTACAATTTGCTGATCCCCACATTCAACCAAAAGGGATGTCTTCCCTTCACATTCCATTGGCAAGAGCCAGTCCCACATCCCCACCTAGATACAGGGTGTCAGGGGATGTAGTTTGGCTGTGTGCCCAGAAAGAGGAAACTCTTTGATGAGCAACTAGCCAGACTCTGACAGATCATATATCAGGGCTAGAGTGTTCAGTGTTTTTTTTTTTTTTTTTTTTTAAGACTGCAGACACAGTGCTATCTAGTTCTGACTTGATCAAGGTCAAGAATATTTCTTTATAAAACATCACCTCACAAGTTCTAGGTACTAGTTCAAGTTTCTTTGCTTAAGAAAGTTCTAGCAGGTCCTATATTGATCAGGTGGGAGGCTTTCCTTCCAGGTAAAGAGAAGTACTCTCCCAACCAGATTCCTGAAGTGGCACAGGCTCACAAGACACACGTGGACCTTATTGGGTGGCCTAAGGACTGCTCTGTGTTAACTTTCAAACAAACACCAACTGGGATACGAAGCCCTCTGTCAATTGATTTCCTTCCTTCTCTCCTTCCAAAGTCCCCAGAGATGGATATAAATCTTGCCCTGTAAGGGTACACCCAAAGATCTAATTATACAAGTAGCACTTCAGTTTGTGGTACAGTATTTGTTTCTTTGTGCACTCCCCCCCCCCCCCCCCCCCCC